>CM035791.1:3062599-3230099 GCA_020466265.1 Siphamia tubifer
CACAGTGCACCTTATATATGGATTAATTGTGGTTGTGCCTAGTGACTGGGAATTTAGACTTTTTATCTCATAATTTACATTTTTTATCTAATATTTAAATTTCTTTAGCGAATAAGTTAAACTTTTTATCTAATAATTGTGAATATTATCTAATAACTTTCACTTTTTATCTAATAATTTTGACTTCACTTAAAATGCTCTTTATGATCCAGTGCATCTTATCACATGACAAAAACGAGACTAAACTAGACATAAATGTGGGTCTTGTGATGATAATTAAATATATAATGCAGTTATAGATTACCAATAAAAACAGACCAAATGTGGCTTAAGAAATAAAAAACATTCCTAAAATGTCTTAATTTTTGTTGACAAAAACAAAATGAGATGTTATTTTAATTCTTTTAGCCGTGTTCTTATTTATTTATTTATTTTATTTCTTCTTGCTGTCTCTCGCGAGGAAGTCTTCAAATTGTCTCCACCAAAGTCAACATAATGATTACGCCCATGTTCCCAAATGTATTCCCATATATGGAAAAGTAGTGCATATATTATCCAATAAACTGTAATATATGGTTTGATTAAATATAAAACATATATTGTACTGAAGACAAAAGCTTCCCTATTTTTACAGATAGTTTTATTGAAATTCAATTTCACTCCACATGTATTGTGAAGTGTATTAATAAATATATATTAACATATATAAGTACATATATATTGTCATATATTCCTTATGTATTTTAACTGTATTGTAATATATTGACACAGTATATTTTTCTGTATATGGGCTTCACAACAGTCACACAAAAACCCTACTGTTCCAAATATGCAACATGCCAATAAATATATATATATATATAATATATATATATATATATATATATATATATATATATATATATATATATATATATATATATATATATATATTATAATATATATATATATATATATATATTGTATGTGTTGTAGTCAAACTAATTATCTGCACTTAATTTAGCATTCACTTTTTTTAAACTTATATTGAAATTCACATATTAAAGGGTTTATGGAAAAAATGATTAAACTGTGGCTTTTCTATTTTTATATTGTTCCTTCCTTTTGTTGTTCTCTCCTTTTGTTTTATCCAGAACTTTTCTTTTTCCATTTCCCTTCGCCTGTCAGTAAATCATGTCAGGAATAATGATCATATGAGACAAAGCAACTGGCCGATAAAAGTTGAATATCAGCTCAATATATCAGTCTATCATTAAGACACCATGTGAAAGATCAGGACATGAAGCACAACTTAACACCTGAAATAATAGTTATTCAGACAGGAAAAATGTGAAAATGTTCAAAAGTAGTCATAAAAAGCCCTTACAAGTTTTGTGGGTATGGGCAGGAGATTTTTTAAAACATTGTTATGAGATGAAAAGTCAAAATTCTGAGATAAAAAGTAAAAAATATAAGATAAAGAAATGCATAAATATGAGTTAAAATTATGAGATAAAGATAAAATTGTGAGATAAAAAGTTATGAATATGAGATAAGAAATGTATAATTATATGAAAAAGAGTAAAAATTTTAAGATAAAATGGCAGAATTTAGATTAAAAAAAGTGGACGAGAGGGAGGGGACAGGGTGTGGATGGAACAGCTGATCAGATGTGAACCATCAGCTCCTCTCCGCTCTCTTCACCAGATGCACACTGTGACACCAGCTGACTGGGTCTGTTTGGGTTTTGTTTGTTTTGTTTAAACAGGGTTTTGATTTCACTGAAGTCTTTTTGTTGATTTACTTTTGGGTTTGGGTTTGTAGATGATCAGTGGTTCTATTTTCAGGTTTAATTTCATAAACCCATAACATACACACTCCTGCCAGTTTCTGTCCCGATCCCGCCCACACGCACAGATATAATATAATATAATATAATATAATATAATATAATATAATATAATATAATATAATATAATATAATATAATATAATATAATATATATAATATGATATAAATAATATAATATGATATAATATAATATAATATAATATATTATATTATATCATATTATATTATATCATATCATGATACGATACGATACGATACAATATAATATAATATAATATAATATAATAATAAATATGATATAATATAATATAATATGATATAATATAATATAATATAATATATTATATTATATCATATTATATTATATCATATCATGATACGATACGATACGATACGATATAATATATATAATATAATATAATATAATATAATATAATATGATACAATATAATATAATATAATATAATATAATATAATATAATATGATACAATATAATATAATATAATATAATATGATACAATATAATATAATATAATATAATATAATATAATATAATATAATATAATATAATATGATATATTATATTATATCATATTATATTATATCATATCATGATACGATACGATACGATACAATATAATATAATATAATATGATACAATATAATATGATATAATATGATATAATATAATATAATATAATATAATATAATATAATATAATATAATATAAATAATAATATATATAATATAATATAATATAATATAATATAATATAATATAATAATAATATATAATATGATATAAATATAATAATAATATAATATAATATAATATAATATGATATAATATAATAATAATATAATATATATATTATATATAATATATTATATCATATCATGATACGATACGATACAATATAATATAATATAATATAATATTCTTCGTGTGTATTCTGCTCGTGTTTTTTCTGCTTGTGTCTTCTTCGTGTCTTCTTCTGCTTGTGTCTTCTTCATGTCTTCTTCTGCTCGTGTCTTCTTCTGCTCGTGTCTTCTTCTGCTCGTGTCTTCTTCTGCTCGTGTCTTCTTCGTGTCTTCTTCTGCCCGTGTCTTCTTCTGCTTGTATCTTCTTCTGCTTGTGTCTTCTTCTGCTGGTGTTTTTTCTGCTCGTGTCTTCTTCTGCTGGTGTCTTCTTCATGTCTTCTTCTGCTTGTGTCTTCTTCGTGTCTTCTGCTCTTGTCTTCTTCGTGTCTTCTTCTGCTTGTATCTTCTTCTGCTCGTGTCTTCTTCTGCTTGTGTCTTCTTCTGCTTGTGTCTTCTTCTGCTGGTGTCTTCTTCTGATTGTGTCTTCTTCGTGTCTTCTGCTCTTGTCTTCTTCGTGTCTTCTTCTGCTTGTATCTTCTTCTGCTCGTGTCTTCTTCTGCTTGTGTCTTCTTCTGCTTGTGTCTTCTTCTGCTCGTGTCTTCTTCTGATTGTGTCTTCTTCATGTCTTCTTCTGCTTGTGTCTTCTTCTGCTTGTGTCTTCTTCTGCTCGTGTCTTCTTCTGCTCATGTTTTTTCTGCTAGTGTCTTCTTCTGCTCTTGTCTTCTTCGTGTCTACTTCTGCTCGTGTCTTCTTCTGCTCGTGTCTTCTTCGTGTCTTCTTCTGCTTGTATCTTCTTCTGCTCATGTCTTCTTCTGCTTGTATCTTCTTCTGCTCGTGTCTTCTTCTGCTTGTGTCTTCTTCTGCTTGTGTCTTCTTCTGCTGGTGTCTTCTTCTGCTTGTGTCTTCTTCATGTCTTCTTCTGCTTGTATCTTCTTCTGCTCGTGTCTTCTTCTGCTTGTGTCTTCTCTGCTCGTGTCTTCTTCTGCTTGTGTCTTCTTCTGCTTGTGTCTTATTCTGCTGGTGTCTTCTTCTGATTGTGTCTTCTTCATGTCTTCTTCTGCTTGTGTCTTCTTCTGCTTGTGTCTTCTTCTGCTTGTGTCTTCTTCTGCTCGTGTCTTCTTCTGCTCGTGTTTTTTCTGCTAGTGTCTTCTTCTGCTCTTGTCTTCTTCGTGTCTACTTCTGCTCGTGTCTTCTTCTGCTCTTGTCTTCTTCGTGTCTACTTCTGCTCGTGTCTTCTTCGTGTCTTCTCCTCGTGTCTTCTTCTGCTCGTATCTTCTTCTGCTCATGTTTTTTCTGCTAGTGTCTTCTTCTGCTCGTGTCTTCTTCGTGTCTTCTCCTCGTGTCTTCTTCTGCTCGTGTCTTCTTCTGCTCGTGTCTTCTTCTGCTCATGTTTTTTCTGCTAGTGTCTTCTTCTGCTCGTGTCTTCTTCGTGTCTTCTCCTCGTGTCTTCTTCTGCTCGTGTCTTCTTCTGCTCGTGTCTTCTTCTGCTCATGTTTTTTCTGCTAGTGTCTTCTTCTGCTCTTGTCTTCTTCGTGTCTACTTCTGCTCGTGTTTTTTCTGCTTGTGTCTTCTACGTGTCTTCTTCTGCTTGTGTCTTCTTCGTGTCTTCTTCTGCTCGTGTCTTCTTCTGCTCGTGTCTTCTTCGTGTCTTCTTCTGCCCGTGTCTTCTTCTGCCCGTGTCTTCTTCTGCTCCTGTTTTTTCTGCCCGTGTCTTCTTCTGCTGGTGTCTTCTTCATGTCTTCTTCTGCTTGTGTCTTCTTCATGTCTTCTTCTGCTTGTGTCTTCTTCGTGTCTTCTGCTCTTGTCTTCTTCGTGTCTTCTTCTGCTCGTGTCTTCTTCTGCTCGTGTCTTCTTCTGCTCGTGTCTTCTTCTGCTCGTGTCTTCTTCTGCTCATGTTTTTTCTGCTCGTGTCTTCTTCTGCTGGTGTCTTCTTCTGATTGTGTCTTCTTCATGTCTTCTTCTGCTCGTGTCTTCTTCTGCTTGTGTCTTCTTCTGCTCGTGTCTTCTTCTGATTGTGTCTTCTTCATGTCTTCTTCTGCTCGTGTCTTCTTCTGCTTGTGTCTTCTTCTGCTTGTGTCTTCTTCTGCTCATGTTTTTTCTGCTGGTGTCTTCTTCATGTCTTCTTCTGCTTGTGTCTTCTTCTGCTCGTGTCTTCTTCTGCTCTTGTCTTCTTCGTGTCTTCTTCTGCTGGTGTCTTCTTCGTGTCTTCTTCTGCTCTTGTCTTCTTCGTGTCTTCTTCTGCTCGTGTCTCATGTACACGTCTTTTCGCTCTGCATTAGTATATCACTTGGTCTGAATAATGCGTGGAGTGTTTTTACTTTGGGATGTATTTGTCAGTCATGCTCCTTTTTCTGTAAAGACTTTACCTGATTAAAATCACTGGAGGTTTAATCCTGTATCATCTCTGCAGAAAAGCTGTGCAGTTTGAATCCCACCATCTGTTCCAAAGAAATCTGACCTGGACTAGATGACCTGCTACCCCTCAGTCTGAGGTCACCGCTCCAAAGCTGCTTCAGTCTTCCAGGGGTAACTTATACCCACAACAATGTTGAGCTGTTTTAACTCCTTATACCTGCTGACATTCTAGAAGACACTGTTTGAATTAATTAATTTATTATTACTATTATTACTAATTCATTTATTTCAAAAAGAACTTCATTAGAAACTGACTAGACCTAAAACAATCATCTCAATTTGAATAAAAAATGTTTTCATTGAACACTTCCCAAGTCTATGAAACGTTCCCATATCTAAGAATATCTGGTCTAATTTTTGACATTGAACAAACATTTAAAAGTTCTGACCCAGTCTGTCTATTACCACCTGAAGAACATCGATAGAATCAAAGGTTTGCTGTCCAAATCAGACACAGAAAAACTCAGTCATTCATTTTCACTACGTTAGATTATTGTAACGGTGTCTTCACTGGTCTGAACTAAACATCAACACGGCAGCTACAGCTGATCCAAAACACTGCTGCCAGAGTCCTGACCAGTACCAGGAAACTAGACCGCATCACACCGCTCCTCAACCCCCCCCACATCTCTGAACCCCTCTCATGGAGCTGCGTCAATAATCCTTCCTTCCATCCTTCCTTCTTGTCCTCCACTTCCGCTCTGTTCATTCCTGTCTAACTGGCACATCTTCCACCATCACCAGCAGATGCTGCAGCACTGACAAATGGCCTACAAAGCAAACTGCACTGCTTTAATCCTATGTGTAGCCAGCATTAAAAATTGGATTGAGACGGATAAGATTAGATATGCTGGCAGGATTTGAAAAAATGTAAAAGCCTCATTTAGGCTTTAACATAATCTGCTTTCACTCTCAGAGAGCATCAAGCTTCTCAGCAGATGCCAGATACACTTTCTGTAGATGTTGTCTTATTTTATCCCTTCTTTTTGGATTTGGTCTTTTTTATGACAAGTATTACACTCCTTTTTCCCTGGTTTTTTGATATTGGAAAAGCTGGAGCGTGTTCAGAGGGCACAGACTGCAGACCTTTGACCTCTGCTACAGGCTGACTTCAGATGTAGCTTTTACACTGATTTCTGTTTCTTTGTGAAATCTGATTCATTATCACAGCTGCATCACTTGTAACCAAATAAAGCAGAGTGCTTTTAGGAAATTGCTGTTTTCTCCCTCTAAAAGGAGCCTGTGCTGTTTGTGTCCAACGGCAGTATGATACTGTGCCACAGGAAGATACGTTCTGACATTTGAGCATTTTATTCATACAGATATCTGCTATTTATGCTAACGAGCTCTGAGTCTGGACACGACGCACACACCTTTAGCATGAGCTCACAGCAAAGCACAGTTTAATGCAAAAAAATAATAAACAGGGTTGTCAAATTATTACAAATGTATTCAGATTAATCATAGGGTTGATTTGGATTCATATTGCTTAAAGAAATAAATATATTTTATTCTATATTAGTTGTGTTTCATTTGTTTATTTGTACTGTTAGAAAAATACTCTCCTGTGTCAGGGTTTTTTTGGACTCGTAAATATCAAAAATGTAGAGAGAAAAAAATACACAAAATATGTTAAAATTCACCCAAAAATTAAGTAACACAAAGAAAGTGTTGAAAGACCAAAGTTGTGTGTGTGTGTGTGTTGTTTTGTTCTTTTTTCTTATCCATTTTATGTGATGTTAATTTAGTGTTAGTATATTTTGTGTATTTTGTGGGAAATTTGGAACTGAAAAAAGCTGACAGAACATCATTATACACATCTATGAATCGACTTATTTCCAACATGAACATGAAACCAGCACTGAGAGCAGGGGGCCTACCTCCGCCAAGGTAGACCCCCCCGCCCCAGATCACTACCAAAATCCAATCAATTCCAGATCTCTCCATTATCAACCTACTCTGTAACTTTCTTTTGTCCACAACTTTTTGAGTTATCTTGCTAACAGACAGACAGACAGACAGACAGAGGACAGGCAAAAAAACTCCTTGGCAGAGGTAATAATATCAAAACACTAGACACAAAACATGAGACATATAATATATTTCAAAAAGGAGTAAGAAGAAGTATAACTCAGAAGCTCTGCACCTTCACCAAAAATAATGAATAACAATAATTATATATTATATTATATATATTACTCGCAAATCTATACTATGTATTGTATGTAATTATGGATGTAACCATTAAATAATTCTGTTTCTGGTTTTATATTATTATGAACAATTATAATAATATATAATATAATATATTTACAGAAACACCTCATATAATAATCATGATATAGACAGGCAGGCAGGCAGGTAGGTAGGTAGGTAGGTAGGTAGGTAGGTAGGTAGGTAGGTAGGTAGGTAGGTAGATAGATAGATAGATAGATAGATAGATAGATAGATAGATAGATAGATAGATAGATAGATAGATAGATAGATAGATAGTTAGATAGATAGATAGATAGATAGATAGATAGATAGATAGATAGATAGATAGATAGATAGATAGATAGATAGATAGATAGATAGATAGATAGATAGGCTTACAGATCTTAAGCAGCTCTCACTATGACCCTGTTAAAGTGGCCTACTGGTAATGCAGTCTGTGTTCAGTTCCAACAAATCTCTCTATCTCTTGCCTTCTCTAACTCTCTCTCTCTCACACACACACAACACACACACACACACACACACACACACACTTGGGTAACATCTTTATCCTTCCTACTCAATCTGGCCTGCATCTGCCGGGAAGGAATTACACTGATCTACTGTCACCCCCCCCCCCCCCCCCCCCCCCCCCCCTGCTGTTCCACTCATATTTGCACGTTATGTCTGACATCTGACATGGAACAGCCTGAAAACATTTACATTTCACCTGATGGATTTTCAGACAAAAAAGAGGTTTGGTTTTCAACCAATAAAAAACATCCACTGTCCACCAAACTGTACTGGGTACACAGCATTATCTATTTATTTATTTATTGTATGTCTATTTAATAAAGATAAGAGCATATATTTGCATTCCACAGACATTTATAAATGGAAGCATATGATGGTTTTAGGATTTAGGTTAAATTCAAGGAGCTTTTCATTTCAGATATGAAGCTCAGATCAACTCAGACACACTTTCACTGATAATCCTGTAGAAGATCCAGATTTACTACACTGAGAGAGAGAGAGAGAGAGAGAGAGGAGAGAGAGAGAGAGAGAGAGAGAGAGAGAGAGAGAGAGACAGAGAGAGACAGAGAGAGAGAGAGAGAGAGAGAGAGAGAGAGAGAGAGAGAGATACAGAGAGAGAGAGAGAGAGAGAGAGAGAGAGAGATTTACTTTACTGAGAGAGAGAGAGAGACAGAGAGAGGAGAGACAGAGGGAGAGAGAGAGAGAGAGAGCGAGAGAGAGAGAGAGACAGAGAGATACAGAGAGAGAGAGAGAGAGACAGAGAGAGAGAGAGAGAGACAGAGAGAGATTCAGATTTACTACACTGAGAGAGAGAGAGACAGAGAGAGAGAGAGAGAGAGATTTACTTTACTGAGAGAGAGAGAGAGACAGAGAGAGAGAGAGACAGAGAGATACAGAGAGAGAGAGAGAGACAGAGAGAGACAGAGAGAGAGATTTACTTTACTGAGAGAGAGAGAGAGAGAGAGAGAGAGAGAGAGAGAGACAGATGGACAGACAGACAGACAGAGGGGTAGAGAGAGATAGAGAGAGACAGAGGGAGAGAGAGAGCGAGAGATACAGAGAGAGAGAGACAGAGAGATACAGAGAGAGAGAGAGACAGGGATTCAGATTTGCTACACTGAGACAGAGAGACAGAGGGAGAGAGACAGAGAGAGAGATACAGAGAGAGAGAGACAGACAGTCAGAGAGAAAGTGTGTGTCTGGAGGAGGGGGTTAATAGTTGGACAGCTGCTGGTGGAACAGGATCACAGGATCACACACACACAAACTCTCACACTCTCTCTCCCTCCCTCTCTTGCTCTCTTGCTCTCTCTCACACTCACACACACATACACTCTCTCTCTCTCTCTCTCTCACACACACACACAAACACACACACGCTCTCTTTCACACACACATATACACGCACACACACACACACACACTCTCTCTCTCTCTCTCACACACACACACTCTCTCTTTCTCTCTCGTACACACACACACACACACACACACAGCAGCGGTCCAGACTAAACCCTGGGTCACAGTGGGAACTGACTGATCTGCTTTGTCCACTCACACACGGATTAAGAACACATTGTGTTTTTCTCTTGGTTTGTTCAGTTTTTGTTTGGGTGGTTGTTTTAGTCAGAGGTCAGACGTCACACTTTCACATCCAGGCAGTGGAGGAGTAATAAATGACAAATAAACCCCATGGGCTACTAGACAAATGCACTGATTTAGGCAGATTTTAACATTATTCTGACTCCCCTGTCACTACACTGTTATCAGTCGTTTTAAACTTCAGTCTGTTAACACTTTTAGGCTCTACATTTATTACACTTTTTTTAGGGTTATCAAAATTTTAATTTGGAATCCGAAATTTCCCCTAGTTGGACTAATAAACAAATAAAGGAATATATTATCTAATCAACACATTAATGCAGATGAATGCATCATCAAGATTAATCTGATTTAAAAATGTCAAAGCCATTCAATGGAAGAGTTGTTTACAGTTGTTTTTACTGAAACTGTGACGCTGTTGAATAAACATGTTGACTGCATCAAAACATCTGCTAAAATATGAATGTTTGAACATGTTTTGGATTTTTTTCAACACTTTATTGTACTGGTTTATTTTTGGGTGAATTTTGGCAAGTTTAGCATGTTTTTTTCTTCCACACCTTTTGTTTCATAGTGTATTTTTGTGTGTTTGTAGGAAACTTGAGTTAAAAAAAAAAGAAGATACGGCTCAGAACAGCCAAACGGCAACGTATTATCAAAATTGATGGATATATTTATAATATATATATATATATATATATATATATATATATATATATTACCTGTAAAATGATTATCGATGATTTGAATCAGGTGTGTTTGGTGTAGGACCACCAGAGCTGACCACCCCTGCTGTAGGTCAAAGGTCACAATAAAGGTGAAAGTTAAATTTTGGATATAATTTGGAACTATTCATCTTACTTCCAATGAACACCAAAATGCTAGTCTTTCAAATTTGAATCTTGTGTGTATAGATTCTGACCTATTGTAGACCCAAGAGGTCAGGGGTCACTGGGTCAATACCTAAGACACTGGAATGAATTATATCAGGAAAAAAGTGTGGAGAAAGAGACTTCAGACTGCAGGTAAATGGTCCCAAATCTGACTTTTTTTCTGCCATTTGACCTGTATCTGACCTGTTAAAGACAGTCTGAATGGCATAAATCCGATTTTATGTCCGACCCAGGCCACTTTCATATGTGGGACTAAATACAATACGTATCCAATATTTTGCAATGTGACTTCACTGTGAACGGCCATGTCACATTTATCTGACTTTTTCAGTTACTTGTGTGATTGACAACAAACATAAAGACCCAGAGGTGTCTCGTCATCTGAACCCACTTTATCCTCACTAGGGTCACAGGGGTCACTGGGGGCCTAATCCAGCTCCAATGGCTGAAGGTGGGGTACACTCTGTATGAGTCTCCAGTTCATCTCAGGGCTGAACATATATAGACAAACAATCACTGTCACATTCACACCTATCAGTGATTTAGATTAACCAGTTAACTAGTTAACCTATCAGTGCATGTGTTTGGGTGGTGGGAGGAAACTGGAGTACCTGCAGAAAACCCACGCAGACACAAGGAGAACATGTAAATTCCACACAGAAAGGTCTGGTGTGGGAATAGAACCAACAACCTTCTGTGTGTGAGGCACCAATGTTAACCATTGCACCACCGTGACACCGTCCCAGAGGTACGGTATTATAACTTCACCACTACTTTCTTGTACTTACATTTCCCACACAGACGTAAACACATGACTGTCCACAGGCTGACCTTTGACCTTTAGCACTACAGTGTTTTCAGTCATCAGGCTGTAGATGCTAAACCTTGATCAAGTCACAGTAAAACTGTCCATATCTGTTAAAGGACATTTTCCACTGTGTAGTAACTTGGGGGGGTGGGGGGGTCAGTGGGTACAGGTGAATCCTGATAGTTCGTAGCATAGTTCATTGTTTGCATTATACATTAAGACCTGCTGACCTTATTTAGTATTATTCACAGATGGGAAATCTGGCATGGGGTTCAAAATGACATCATGACCTTTGACCTTGAAAGGTCAAAATCAAGGTCACATGATTTTAAATAGTTGTAATTCCACAAAGAGTGGTCATAAGTACTCAGGAGGTCAGTGAGGTGTATCTCTTTCTCTTTCTCTCTCCCTCCCTCTCTCGCTCCCTCTCTCCTCTCTCCCTCTCTCTCTCGCCCTCTCTCTCTCTCTCCCAGTGTGCACTGCTGTCCTCAGGCAATATCTGCCTTTAGTGACGTCCCATGAATCCTGGCTCTGGCTGCTGTGGCAGCTTGATATTAATCTGAGTAGCTTGTATTGGTGACATTAAAGCCACCAGTGGGAAGAGTGGGTTCACAGTGTGTGAGGTCCAACAGTTACACTGAACAGATAGTGACAGACGGACAGGAAGAGCTCACATGTAACACATCAATCGTCACTTTAACCCTGCGCGATCCAGCTGTGCTTTTTATGCAGACTTTGTATTATAACATTTCATATTATATTTAAAAGTGTATAAAAGATCAGAATTCTAAAGTTGTTCATGATCTTTATTAGTTTTCTCCTCTTTATTTAAAATGGACCTTAGTGCTGGACGACATTAGCAAAACTTGCATTATACAATAAGGCTGTACAGTTTTATTAATATGATAATATTGCGATACTTGTCGTTAACATACATAACTGCCAAGAAAAATTTTACTTTTTTTTTTTCTTCTTTTTTTCTCTGCATTTCTTCTCATTGTTTAACACCACAGAGAGGGTGCCAACATTGTTTGACATCAATGCATTTTTTAGTCTTCCAGCCAAATATTTTAATATTTAGTGCATGTGTGTGACCATCAGCCCTCCCTGAAAGCTGAGCAAACATCCTTTATTAGAACTCACTATTATAAGCCAGGGAGGGCAGTGCTACACCTCAGTGATGTGTGGGGGAAACAAAGACTGGACAGGACGGACAGGACGAACAGGGAAAGAAATTAATAGGCGGTGCTATTGCAGTTAAAGATTGTAAGGTGGTGTGTTATTCCCAACTATTAACTGTCCATCAATAAAAATAAATAAATCGAAAAAGGAGAAGAAAACCAAAACAGCACAAAAGAAAAAGAGATTCGATAAATAAATAATTAAACAAAAATGGTAGTGAGCACCATAGTTGTGGATGACTTGATAGTGTAAAATAGAATGCAATAGAATAGAATAGAATAGAATAGAATAGGCCAGAAGAGGACACTAGTGCAAGAAGAGAATGAGTTTAGGGTGGAAATTCTGGAGAGATTCTCAGCACATTCTGGCAGGTCCCATCATTCACTGAAATGGGACTCGGCAGTAGCTGGCGAGACCCGATCAAAAATGCAAGTGTGAAGGACCCCGAAGCCCAGAATAGCAATCACGGCAAGGCAGGGCCAAGCAAACAGGGCACCCCCCCTCCCGGGCCGTAGGAGCTACAGGGCGCCGCCCCCAGAGAGCCACCGGGGCCACCGTGAACGACGCAAACCCGGAGAACAAGAGGGAGCAGCTACAAAGCCCCCCAGCACACCAAGGCCGACCCAGGCGGCCCGGGGCATGAAGACCCACCCGCCAACCCAACCCCAACCCTGCCCACCCCAGCCCCCACCAACCCCCCCAACCCCCCACCCGACCTGCCCAACCCCCCCCCCAAGCCAGACTGGCCGCGTGGAGCCAGAGAGCGACCCCAAGAGCAGTAGGAAGGGACACCCCCAGTGCATGCACACAGCCTTGAGGTCCATGGTGCCATCCTACTTAAAAAGGTAGAGGGTTAATAAACTGAAATAAAGCAGAGGGAAGTCAGACCATATACACAGACAGAATAATAATTACAATTTTATGAGGGAAATGGCATACGCTCACATACAAGCAGAGGCTATAGATTAATATTTATAGATTTAATAAATGGAGACCATTTTTCTTTGAAGGAGTCCAATTGTTTTTTTCTAATAGCAGATATTCTCTCTAGTGAAATGTATTCTGTGAGGAGGTTCAGCCAATGGATGATGTTGAGGGCTTTCTTATCTTTCCAGTTAACTAAAATAGTTTTTTTGGCGATGGCGATAGCTGCAAGTGTGGGCTGGATATGAATATGTGGAAGGGCTGTTTGTGTTAGATCACCAATCAGGCAAACGTTTGGGGAATGCTGAATCCCACAGTCCAAAATATTGTAGAGTCTCTGTGTGATTGTTACCCAGAATTGATAGACGGGTGTACAAAGCCACAGAGCGTGAAAGTAAGTGTCCGTCATGTTTTGGGTGCATTGTGTACATGTGTCTGAGTGAGAGAAGCTCATTTTATACACTTTATATTGTGTTATATGCTTTCTGTGAAGCACCTTAAATTTAATCAATTGTAAGTTGGTGTGTTTAGTCATTTTAAATTAAATCAGAATCAAAAGATTTGGTTAAGTCTTTTTCACAATTTTTATTTGGAAGGTGTATGGAGTGTGTCTTTGAGAGTAAACTACATTTTTGAGAGATTCTTTTATTTCTTGGAGACAGTTTCATAGTATATTTAACAAATTCAGGTGGCTGTAGGTCCATTGGCTGTAAAGTAGTCTGAAGCGACGGAATTCTATTTGTCATCGTCTTCTTTACCTGTAGGTACTGAAGAAAATTTCCATTTCTTATTTCAAATGTTTGGAATAAGTTTATATATGTCCTAAATGTGTTGTCATCCAGAAGGTGATGGAGGTGAGTGACTCCTCTCTCTGTCCATGTGCTGAAATAAAGAGCTATTTTATTTTTTGCAAAATCAGGGTTGTGCCAGATTGGGGAGAGTAAACTGGGTTTTAATTGGGAGCCTGTGATTTCCAGTGCTTTCCACCAAGCAGACAAGGTGGAAGCGATCATAGGGTTCTTGAAGCAGGAATGATGTTTAAGGGTGGAAGTGATAAAGGGAAGGTCAGAGATTTTGATCTGGTTACAATCTAACTGTTCTAGTTCTAGCCAGGAGTTCTATTATTCATGTGGATGTATCCATTTGGTGAGATATTGTATTTGGTTGGATAAATAATAATATATGAAGTTGGGAGCCTCCAGTCCCCCTTCGGATTTATTCTTCTGGAGGGTAGTCAAACTGATTTTAGCCTTTTTATTCTTTGAGTAGAATTTACCAATAAAATGTTACTTAACCCATAAAGAACCAGGGCTACATCTGTATGGGTTTATAACCTTTAAGTTATTCATTCGTCTCTTATCATGTTCTGCCTTGTATGTTTAAGTGAAAACCTGGTATTTTCCTATTTGATTTATTGATTGTGCAGATGTCCATAAAAGATTGTATTAAATGTTGTTTTTCAACATATCATGACAGGAACATATCACATCCATTGGTCCAGTAGTTTTTGTGTAAAGGTACTAACAAACAAAGTGACTCAAAAATAATACCCCTCTGCCCGTTGGGGATGGGGGTTAAGTAAATAAATAACTTGTGTGTGTAATAAAGGACTCGGGTCCTCTACCAGAGGCCCCCTCTGCTCTCACTCTTTTATGTATTTAGCTTTACCAGAGTAACATCCAGCTAGGTTTCGTGCCGTTACTTGTTCTGAATACGTGCAGGGAAAAAAACTGTCTTTATTTCCAGTTTGATTCGACAGTTTTTTCCAGTTTGTGCAGCAGCTACTGTGGCGCCGTGTTCTCTTGTAGATGCTAATGCTAATGCTACTTCATATTCACTGCCAGGGACGGGCTTAACCCCGCGTGGGTGACGCTAGCGTCTTTTTCTGGGTCCATGGTTCCTGTTGTTGTTTTGTGTGAATGCAGTATGCAGCCAGTGGAGGTGATGAACCACTGTCAAAGGAGCATGTGTTGGTAAGTCTGGGTGAACCATCAGATTCCAAAAGGACAAAAGTGGAAAAATGGTTTTAGCAGAATGACACCTTTAACACATTAGTAAATTTTTAAACTCTCTCATTTTCTCTTTAGAAGGATTTATTCATTTTAATGCCATATTTCAGTCATTTGCTAATTTTATAATTTCATAGGTGTAGATGTTATGCTATTGAGTTAAAACTGCATTTTATACCAATTATTGACATGTATTGATAGTTTTAGTGGATCAGCTGGTTTTAAACAGTTTAGGTCAGGAGGAGAGTGTGGACAGTGGTGGATGTTTAAGTCTTCAGGGGTGAATCTGAGTATAAATGCACCAAAAACAGGTGGTTTGGAAGGCACTGTGGTCCAGTGGATGTTTGACAGCTGAAAATTTGGTTTAGATCAACGTGTAACATCTGAAAGTCCAGACCAAATGAGATATGAAAGTGCCCTTCACCTCCTTTGTTATCATTCTAAACATCACTGCTGGAGATAAGGGTCAACATTACATTTTGCATATTAAAAAATGTAATACACAGAACTGTCAAAATGAATGTCATTTTTGAGAGTCATTTTGTTTCAAATTGTTTTGTTGAAACTATTGAAGGTGCTGAATAAACATAATAGTTGCATATATATGTATATTTTTGCATATCTTTTAGATATTTAGTCACTATTTTTTGGTGTTTCTGTATTTTAGAAGAGATTTTTAATATGTTTTGGATTTTTTATTGCGTTTTAATGTTATTTTTTGTGAATTTTAGCATGTTTTGTATATTTTTCTCCTCAGCATTCCTTCTGCTTCTTAATGTATTTCTTATTCTTCAATCATTTTTACTTGTTCCACTGGAAGATTTTTTGTCTTTTAATTTAAGCAAAAATATATGTTTGGTTTTCTTTTTTGTTTTGTTGTAACTTGGTTTAGACGGGTTTTTTTTTTTTCTAGTCAACTAAAATGAATTTTTTTGCATATATATATATATATATATATATATATATATATATATTATATAATCAGTTTTTGGTGTGTTTTTTCTGTATTTTAGAAGAGTTTTTGAATGTGGTTGGGAATTTTGTTTGTTTTCTTAACTTTATTTTTTTGTTAAATTTTGTATGTTTTGTTTATTTTTTCAGTGCAACTTTTTCTGTTTCTTTGTGTATTGTTGTGAGTTTTGTGGGAAATTTGGGTATTCCCCATTTATTCCTCATTCATGGCATAAATGAGGCCATTACATTTTACATGTCAAAAATGAAATCACTTTTGTTGTTCAAACTATAATTTAAAAAAATATCTTTAACTAAAATTAAAAGACATTTGTTGAGTTTATTGCAAAAACACATTGATTCTACTGGGGTGACCTTTGACCTCATTCATGGAGGAGCGTAGATGTTAGTCGCTCATGCATCCATTTGTTAAAAAAAAAAATTTTAAATACATTTTACCAAGATAATTTTTACTTGTTCCACCGGCAGATTTATTTATTATAATTTTTTATTTAATCAAAAAATATTTGGTAGTAGTTTTTCTTATTTGTTTTTCAACAGGGATTTTTCCAAAATTCTTTTTTTTTGTTTTCAGCATAAAACAGATCGTATTTGGGGTAACTGGATGAGCCAACTGACATCAAAGTCCTGGTAGGTCATGCACCAAAGGATTAAATATATTCATATTTTTTAATATGTTTGGAGTTTTTCATCACTTTATGTTTAGTGGATTTTAGAATGTTTTGTATATTTTTTTCTTTGCATTTTCAGTGTTTTTTAGTGTATTTTGTGAGAATTTTGAGTAAAAAAAATCATAATATATCCTAAACATAGTTTACCAAAAAGGGAAGTCATTACAATAATTTAATTCATAGATCTAATCAGTCTGCATTTAGCTCTCGTCTGGGCGGGGTTTGGCCCTCATTTACATGTTAGCACTCACACACACACACACACAACATTTCTGTCTGCTCACATACAACGCGTGTGCACAGACCACTTTCTCTGGAACACACAATACTTTCGTCCTCACACACATATTCCATTTCCCCTGTCATAAACACAGTTTTGAATGGTAGTTCGATCAGTGATGTGTAAAATAAAAAAGTGGCATGGGCATGAGGAAAAAGTGAAGCATGTGCATAAAATAATAACATTGGTATGTGTGTGAGCATGTGAGGGTGCATGTGCAAATGGGGTATGAGCGAAGTAAAGTCTAATTATGTGTGAGGTTTCGGTGTGCATGTGCAAATAAAAGGTGTGTGTGTGTAAAAAGTGGTGTGTGTGCAAGGTCAATATAGTTGGTGTGTGAGCTTGTGATATAAATATTCATGTCAGAATTGTGTTGTGTGTAAGATAATTGTTAGCGTGTGCAAGGAAATGTGGTACATGCCCAAGGTTTTCCTGTGCGTGTGTAAGAACATACAGTGTATGTGCAAACATTCCAGGTGCATGTGCGAGGAAAAAGTAAAGTATGTAAGCGTTTAGTGGTGATATGTATGCAATTCCTGATATATTGGCTGGGGGCGCTTCATACCAGATCCTCCTCATCTCTTTTTTTTTTTTTTTTTTACTTTGCACAAATTGAAACTAAAATAAAATGTTATAAAGTCAAACCTTAGTTCACATGGTGTTTAGTTTACTTTTGGAAGGAATGCACGAAAAAAAAAAAGTAGAAAAAAATGGGTGGCTCCTTAACGGCGCGTAACGGGAGTGAAGCGCGTTGATAATTTGACTGGGGCGGGCCACCTGATCAGCTGTCCGTATTTAAGTCTAGTAATGCGGGCAGGGAAAATGGAGCACAGGTGTTTAAATACCTGGATGCCTTCATTTTTGTAGAAGCCTTGAAGAGAGATACACACACAGCAGTGTGCTCGCGCTTGATTGAAGATTTGTGTTACAGAACTCCGGAACGCTGGAGAGGCAGCTGGGTTTTCACCTAAAGGCTGACTACTTAGAGTGACCGCCTTCCTCAAAGAACTCTTGTATTGTGAAAAATCATGAACTTTTAATAAAAGAAGAAAATAAAAAAGGAAGATTCAAACGTAACTACTTTTGTCTTGTCATCTCCTTTGAATGGAATCCAGTGCCTTACACCTCCACACCAGAGTTCACCTTTTTCAAGTTGGGGAAACTGCACAAATCAAAATCCAAAACAACAAAACAAAAGCAACTTGACAATTTGTAGAGGAATAAGTTCATTAAAAGTTAACACTTACAGAGTTATAAAATCCATGTGCAACTCAGTTAAATAAAAGTCTGTTGTCCATTCATATCATCTCGTCTCGATCCCGTGAGCTGAGTGTCTCGTCACACCCCTACTTGGCAGTTAAATATTTTCAAAGAGGTTAGCAGGTGGGGGTCAACATGGTAGATCAGTCCGAGCAGCAGGATCCAGTAGGGCGTAGGTGGTCTCAGGGTCAGGTACAGATCTCGGTCCGGTAATCAGAGGCAGAATCAAGCAACCAAAACCAAACAGACAACTGACAAAATACCAGCAGCCAAAAACAGTTATACATGAGAGATCAGAGCGAGGAAAGAAGACGCTCAGAATGACATGGACAAACCAGCAAACATG
Source organism: Siphamia tubifer (assembly GCA_020466265.1). NCBI lineage: Eukaryota > Metazoa > Chordata > Actinopteri > Kurtiformes > Apogonidae > Siphamia > Siphamia tubifer. Next base: position 3,081,383 of record CM035791.1, read on the forward strand.
AACTCCACACATATGAAGCGAAGGTGGAAACAGTCACACTAATTACACCAGTGACAGGAAGCAGAACTAGACCAAGTGCACACAGACCCACATAACAAAATAAAAGCCCCCGGACACTAACAAAGAGAAACAAAATAAAAGCACAAGAGAGACGGACAAAAAACTCACGTGACAAGACAAAGTCCAGATTTGTCACATGACCTGCTTCTTCTTTCATCTCACCATCATGTAAGCCAGTATCATGTCCCGACCACAACTCCAGCAGACAACATCCTGAAGCCGATTCCTGACTGGACTAAATAACTGACAGATGAAATAAGTGAGTAAACTGATTTATTATTTTTTCTCTTCCTCTGGACTGTGGAATCAACTGTGTAAATGAAAAGTTTTTTTATTTTGTTAGTTTTTTTGAGTATATAACAAGAAAAACCCAAAGTGGAAATTTTGAGTTGAATTTTGTCTTCGTTGTGGTTCCATTTGGAGTTTGTACTGATGGGGACTCTTGAATGCGTGTGATTTTCTTTACCTTATTTGAATATACTGTGGTACCTCTACTGATTCATTCCAAGACCCCAATACCCTTCAAACCCTTTAAACATTATATTAAATAAAAAAATATTTTACCAATTTTGTATAAAATATGTAAAGAAAGTAAAAGAAAATGTAGGCTAACACTCACCCCCCCCCCCCTGCCTGTGACAGCATGGCTTCTGTCAGACCTGAATAGTCCGTACAGGCTAATGTGGGTGTCTGGGACAGAAGAGTTGAACCAGGTCTGGGTCAGAATGAGGATGCATCAGTCTGGTGGATCATGTTTGGTGTTTGAATCCAGCTTCAGGTAGTCCACTTTGTTTTCCAGTGAGTGTACGTTGGTGAGCAGGACTGATGGAAGCGGCAGTCTGAACGGGTTAGCTCTTAGCTTGGCTGTAAATCCACCGTCACAGCGACACTTCTACTTCCTGTCACACTGCTTCTGCTATCTCAGGAAGCGGAGCCTCTGTGGGGGGACACTCCATTGTAGGACGCTGGATCTGACCGGTGTAGCAGGAGTCCAAGACCAATTGTCCTTAAGCTGATGATAGTCTGTGGGTCATATACTTTTCTGCACCGTTGGGCTGAACTGGTCTAGAAAAATGAGAAATGAGCGTTAAAGTGTCTGTGTTACCATGGAGACACAGCAGCCGCTCTGTGATGAATGAGGGTCAAAGGGTAATGCAAAGCATCATGGGTAGCTTCCTCATAGCCAATGGGATGATATGTACAGTACGTATGTGATGCATTTACGGACATTACGTAGTTACGTACAGTAATGTACTGTGACGACCCTGGGTTTTTCCTGATCCCTAATAGTGTTTCCCTTTTGTTTCTGAGTGCCTGTGGCTGGAGGGTCGTCAGGCTGGATGAGCTACACCTGGGCAGACTGGCTCACCTGCCTTTAAAGATGGCCGCCAAACCGGTCGCTCTCTCTCTCTGACACCATGCGGCTGCCAGGCTCTCTCCAGCTCACCTACATTTTTGATTTGTTTGTTTAACACACACACACACACACATACTCACTCATCCATACACACTTTACACTACTGATCTTACTGACTTTTCCATGTTGTCATGTTCTGTTTTTGTTTAGAGAAGTGGGCCAATAAATGGTAAAAAGGCTATTCTGTGTGAATTTCCTCTTTTTTGTTGCAAGCTTGAGCCAGCTTGTAACAGTACTGTATTTATGTCTCAGAGGTTTCAGTTTCCTTTTGTAAATAGAATTTTTTTTCGTATTCAGAGACGAAAAATTGAGGCAAAGGTTTTGCGTAACTTGGATTTTTCCACTGTACCCATTTGTATCAGAAAATGCTGAAAGTGTGATTTCTCTTTAACATTATTTAATAAACCTGCAATTAGTGTAACTGTAGAAGCTAGGAATCACAAAGTTTGGTAAATAGGTGGTTTATGGGTGGTGCCCACGGAAGTGGGTGTGTACACAGTGTATAAAGGTGAGCCTTCAGCAGGGGGTCCGATAAGGAGAGAATGAGGGTTGGCGGCCGCAATTTTTGTTGACCGCGTTACCGCTTTAACGCTTTAGCACTTTTATTTCAGTCAAGTCTCCTGGTTATCCATTCCGTCATATATCCACCCTGTAATTGCTCTGATCATGTTAAACAAAATAAAACCAAAGAAGCATCAAGAATCTCAGCCTTTGTTTCATCCACTAAAGCAATACAGCGCGTCACAAATAGCCACAGAAAAAAACCAACCTCATACTCTCAGGCGGCAATAGGAACAAGTTGGAAGCCGCAATAGTAACATTTGAGCAGGTAAGAGGTTTATTTTTCAAAAGGAAAAATGGTCACTAATGAAATATGGGAGTTAACTGCCTATAGTCTACTTTTACACAGAAACAATCTGAAAATATAAAAAACACAACTCATAAAAGACATAAAAGAAATAAAATGCCTGTTTCAAGGAAGATCAACATGAGGAGGCCTACACTAGGCCTATATAAAGGGCCCCCTACAGTGAACCAAATGCTCCACCCCTGCTGAGAATGTAAGGAATATAAAGTACAAAAATGTAGGGAGTAAAAGTAAAAACTTCTCAGAAAAATAAATAAGTACAGATACCTTAAAGACTTAAAGCGGCAGTAGGCAACATATGTTTTTTGTAATATTGCACAAATTTCCTAATAATATTTCATCACATTGAAAGTGAAGTTATCTGAGCAAAGACCATACTCCAGCTAACTAAACAGTCACTGTGCATCCACAGTGAGACTGTTTAGCTAACTGAACGGTTAGCTGGTACAGACCACTTGTGGCTTCACTGTTGTTGGTTTAGCATTATGCTAACCGTGAGTAAAGCTGCTCCTGTTTTTCACCTGCTGCCTTTAGTTTTTTATTTTGTGTTAGCGGCCGTTGTGGCAGAAAAAAAAAAAAAGAATCAGAATCAGAATTCTGTATTTGTTACATGTGGATGTGCATCCATAGTGGAAAAAAAAGCAACACTCCTCAAAACTGTGCAAAGATGCAACACAGCTCTACAAATACAACAATATACAGGATGAGAAATACAAGAATAAGTAAAGTATAAATAAGAATATAGAGAGAAATATGAATAAAATGTAGCCTAGAGGGAATATAAATATGTACGTGGATATACATATGACTATATGCTATATACATGATATGTATTACATGTATGTACATATGATATAAACTAAGAAAACTACGATGACTTCTTTGTAAGTTTGATATATAGTTCTTGTATATATAAGCTCTTTTCCACCTTCATGGTGCTCAAAGTGCTTTACATTAGCTTCACATTCACCCATTCACACACACACTCATACACTAGTAGGTTTCTAAGGTCTAAGGTCAACCCTACTGGGGGCCTAAGTCAGGGTTCAGTGTCTTCCCCAAGGACACTTCGACATGTGGACAGCCAGAGCCGGGACGCAAACCGCCAACCTCTCGGTCATTGGGCGACCCACTCTACCAACTGAACCACAACCGCCCCAAATTAGAACAATTAGGGTACCAGTCCCTAATTGTCCACACATAACTTGGGATGACAATTCTATTACCTTGGCTCAGGGACCCATACTGCCACACAACAAATGGCCGATATGCCGCATATCTAAACTGTCTCTTGTCTTCTGGATTTGGGGGGGTCTTCCTGAGCACGAATATCATTCCAGATTCCCCTGGCCAGGTGAAGGACACCCTCATTCAGAATTAGAAGTTCCACCTGTGATAACAGGGAAATAAATTATTGTGGTGGCTGCCTACAACATTTCCTTTCTACACTTGTGGGCATTTCCCATGCAGGTCATCACTTTGGCTGGTTTTGGTTCTGGCCAGGAGGATCTGCAGGAGGAGGCCTGGCTAGCACGTCAAAAAATAAGCTGGGGTCCCTCAAAAGACACCTCCTTAAAATCTCCTGACGCTGGTCTGGCCTCAGAGATTGAATTCTGGCCCGGGAAGACAGTAGGTAAAAGACAGAGTGATTATGATGACACTTCCAGTGTAACGTAAACATTATGATGAGGGGATGACAGAAAATCATCTTTATTTTGAGATACCTGTTCATGTGCTATCCGACGAGCTTGTAAATCTTGGACTCGTCTGAGGTCATCTTCTCCCAGAGTGTCCTCCTTTAGATGCAATCCTTGACGTTGGTCACTTGGAAGCGTCCGCGTCCACAAACGCTAGTTTGCCCTCTCCCTCTGCTTCGTCCCCTCTGACAGCTCTAGAACATACTCACTGTCCGAGCTTGTGCTCCGTCAGTAATATATGTAACAAGTTATACATTTTCACATTATGACAAGCATCGTAAAGGTTTAAATGTTTTCAGATGTGTTTCTATGTCGACAACAGTCGTACGTAACATTAGCATTAGCAAGATAAAGTTGTTGTTGGTAACATTACGTGACAAAATTTTCTAATTTTTACAAGAGCACATTTTGGTCTGTGGTGGAGTGTTTTCTCACCTGTAACAGACACGGCACTTGAATTTCGCCTTTTAAATGCTTTCTGCACCGTAGGGGACATGGCAACCTCCAGGCTTTGTAGCCAAAACAGTACAGCATGAGCACAGAGCTGAGAGAGTGGGTGGGGCTACAGAGCCAAACCATTAGGGGAGGGGGGGAGAGGAGTTGTTTCTTTACGAGTCTCATGTGAAAACTAGCTTGTTTCGGAATTCTGCCTCATGCAGCTTTAAGTACAGTGAAGGAAGTACTTGTACTCAGTTTCCTCCACCTCTGATCAAACCCCCCCATAGTCAACATAATAAAGGCCCGTTCACAGATGGCAGTGGAGAAGCGTCTGCTGCTCCGATCAATAATCACATCCATCCAGCTGGAAAATTCCCTCATGTCATATTCAGGCAGGACCTTCACTAACTTGTCATGTCAATTTAATCTTAATTTGAAATTCAGAGACATTCACACAGACAGTAACTGTACAGTTACCCTTCTGCTCAGCACCAACACCATCAGCAGGTTTATTTATGCTTAGTTTCAGGAGTTATTTAGGCTTTTGTTTCCGTACACTACCAGCTACAGCTAGTCATTTAACTGATTGATTATCTAATGGGGCTGTTAAACCCTGGGCCTATTTTGGGGCTGTTTGGTGGTAAAATACATGCCCAGACTAAATAGAGTATATCTCTTACAAGCTCTATGTGAATTATCTTGGTATGAAAATAAAGACCAGACTTGTGAGATGCCATCAGAAGTGTAAACATCACTCTAGATGACACTGTGTCATAGTAAATATAGATGGAACACAAAATAAATGAAGAAATATTACCCTCGCACAGAAAAAAAAACTACTGCATTTTAGAGTAAAGCTATAGAAAATCATCTGTGGAACAAAGAAGAGAAGAGCAAAATGACAGGTTTTTGTAAAGAGATGCCTGGGCGTTCTCCAGTCTGGTACAGTTTGGCATCATCTGTGCCATTTGACATTTCTTAGCTACCACGTTATAAAACACTTTTAATTTGATTCACATGTCATTATAGGTCTTAAAAAAACAAAAAACATTGTTTCATAAAAAAATTGTGTGTAATGTGCCTTCAGTAATGCAGCCAGTTGTTTCATTTACACAGGGCCGTAGCTCTGGCATGCATTGGCCAATTTCTGTGATTGACATCTTATTTTAATCCTCTGACCCAAGACAATTAAGCTGTGATCACCAAATACATGTTAATCACTCTGTTGGCGAATCATAAGTGACTGAATAAAAGTGATGCACACTAATAAACGTTTGCCATTCAGTGTGTCGCTCTACAGCCCGGCTGCTGGGAATAAGAGGTTAACATTTTTAATTTAATTTTTGGTTGTTATTGTGACTGTTTAGCTTCGCTTAATGCACATTGAAAAAAATCCCTCAAAAATAATCCAGTTTTGTGGAAAATACTGTATATATTTTTATACCTTGATTGTTCTTTTGTGTACATATTTTATTTATGTCACCTATTAGACGACAGTTTCGTTGTACTTGTGCACTGATAATAAAGATAATTTATTCTAAAATGAGTGGTTTAAATGTCTATGAAGTGTGGGTTCACTTCCTGTGTGTTACCTCTTTTATCCACAGGTTTTCTCTTTTTGCACAGTTTCATGTTAGTTAGTTAGTTAGTTAGTTAGTTAGTTAGTTAGTTTGTTTGTTTGTTTGTTTGTTTGTTTGTTTCCTGGCAGAGTTGTGATGTGTGTGGTCCAGTAAATCATGGGTGACCTCAGTGTTTACCTGTTTTAGGTGAAGCTTTTAGTGCAGAGGTGTGGCAGAAGGAACACAGGTTGATTGATGCTGTAGGACTGCACAACACATCAGGATGAAGGGTCTGTAACTGCCCATATTATGGGATGTGGTTGATGGAAGTGGTTTATAGGCTTGGTTTTTATGAGCAAAGACATGGGTTACATATATAATAGCCAGAGGTCATAAGGTCAAGCAGCTACCAAACACAAGAAAAACACAGTATATGAACTATATAATAATACATTCTTATTCTTAGTCCTATTCTTATTCACAATAATAATAATAATAATAATATTTTGTGGAAACCATTTTAATCTATTTTCATCCTTCACAGATTGTTCTCAATCCTCCTATTCAGACCATTTTTATATATTCATACCATGAATTTTACATGTAAAATGCCTAATTCGTTCCAAGGCCACTAATACTACCCCTCAAACCCTTTGAAAATTGTTAAAAATTTACAGATTTTGTATTAAATATGTGTTAAAACAAAATGTACAGTAATGTATTTTAGTCAGTCCAGACAAATATGGGTGTCCGGGAAAGAAGAGTTGATCCAGGTCTGTGTCAGAATGAGGATGCATCAGTCTGGTGGATCATGTTTGGTGTTTAAATCCAGCTTCAGGTAGTCGACTTTGTTTTCCAGTGAGTGTACGTTGGCGAGCAGGACTGATGGAAGCAGCGGTCTGAACAGGTTAGCTCTTAGCTTAGCTGTAAATCCACTGCCACAGCCGCACTGCCTCCTCCCTGTTTGGGGGGGGGCGGATTCCACTGTATGACACTGGAGCAGACCCACGTTCTGTAGAACGGTCCACGTCTCTGGGCTTGAGGAGTCCAAGTTTTGACCAATTGTCCTTAAGCTGATGATAGTGTGTGGGTCATATACTCTTCTGCACCGTTGGGCTCAACTGTTGATACTAACAGCGCTGGTCTAGGTGGAGAAATGGTAATAATGTAAATTAAAACTGAAAGCAGTCTCAAAGGCCTGGCTGTCACGACCGCCTCCCCACGCGACAGCCGACGGCGAGACGACATCATACAGTGGGCGGGATGCGATATTCTGCCAGTCACACTTTTGTATAAATATGTAGGGGGCGCTATAGATGGTAAATGGACTGCATTTATATAGCGCTTTTCCACCTTCATGGTGCTCAAAGCCCAAGGCCCTTCGACATGTGGACAGCCAGAGCCGGGACGCGAACCGCCAACCTCTCGGTCATTGGGCGACCCACTCTACCAACTGAGCCACAGCCGCCCAATATAGATAGTTGCTATAGAGCAACTTATTTTAAATGTGTGTTGACTGGGTGTAGAACTCTGACAACTGAGTCAAATTTGAGTGAAATGGCTGAACTAGAGCCATTTTAGTAAAGGAAAATTTGTAGGGGGTGCTAGAGAGCAAAAATACAATTTCAGACAGGTCTACAGGTGTAGACCTGGGAAACAGTCTGAGTGAAATTTCAAGGAGGAGTTCATTCAACTCCAATGACTCAATTTTTTTTTTAATCCAAGGTACTGATTGAAAAGTGCTCACTATCACACATTTAGACAGATTTGTGAACAATGTTTAAGAGAAATGGTAATATTGTGTATCTGGAATGAATTTTAGATCTTTGAGTCCATCTCATGAAAAATGGGAGCAAAAACAATAGTGTTGCGTTTATATTTTTGTTGAGTGTAGATAGATAGTCTGTGTGTGTGTCTGTGTGCGTGTGTGTGTCTGTCTGTCTCTTTGTGTGTGTCTGTCTCTTTGTGTGTGTCTGTGTGCGTGTGTATGTGTCTGTGTGTGTGTGTGTGTTCCATAGTTGTGTCAGTTCAGAAAAGAAGTGCCTTCCAGGGAAATGTTGGAAATCCACTCAAACACACTCTGATCCATTTGACCATAAACATGTGGAACCATGTCTGTTCCTTCAGCTGTAACACAAAGCTGCAGCAGGAGGAGCCACGTGCTGCTACTGTCCCCTGTTAACCGCAGCAGGTACTGCACCGAACACATGAAGACACTGCCTAAGTTCATCTATATATATATATATATATATATATATATATATATATATATATATATATATATATATATATATATATATAGAGAGAGAGAGAGAGAGAGAGAGAGAGAGAGAGAGAGAGAGAGAGAGAGAGAGAGATAGATATATATTTATATATACTTACTGAAATTACTTGTATGCTTGTATGAATTAGGAATTTTTTCATTCATTTCAGTGCAAAAATATCAGATTTGTTTTAACTTGCCTTTAGTATCTGTCTCTCCATTCAACTCTTTTTACAAATTTATTATTTTTCTAAAAATCCAGTGTTTTTTCTAACTCAGTATCTGATCAGACAGATGTGCGTCCATAGAAACAACAACAAAACAGTGATGTTTTTTTTCTCTTATGACTTTGGTTTATTAGTTTTTTTGCTTGAGATGATGTGAAAGCTTCATCAACAGCAGGACGTGTCTCTGAAGGCAGCAGGACGTGTCCCTGAATGCAACAACCCACCGTCAAACAGCAACACCATTAAATGATTAACACTCCAATGGCATCTGTAGCCTTAATGAGGACACCAGGTAGAGAGTGTGTGTGTGTGTCCTGTTGTGCACTGACCCCTTTAGATGCTGCTGGGTTGTGTTTATTTCAGTTAAAATTATTGAAGCATCATCATTAACATATTCATTATAAAACTGCTGGTGAGGAATTTATTAAGGGTTTTTTTAGCGTATTGTCTTAAAGGTGAAATGGAATTAATTTAAAGTTTATGTTGTTGTTGGGGACTGAAGTTAAGTATCTGAATTTGTTTGTGTGTGTGTGTAAATGGACTGAAATGTTAAATGTTCTTCACTTCTATAGTTCTAAGGTGGACTTCATGGTTCAAAGCTCTTTAAATTAGCCTCACACTCACCCATTCTCACACCAGTAGGTTTCTTAGGTTCTGTCAGTCCTACTGGGAGACTAACAAAGGGTTCAGCGTCTTTGTCCAAGGACACTCGGACATGTGGACACTAGGACAGCCAGAGCTGGGATGTGAACCGCCAACCCTTCAGTCATTGAACAACCCTCTCTACCAACTAAACCACAGCCGCCTGTGTGTATTGTGTGTGTTTGCATGCGTGCTTGTATTCCTATCTTTATAGGGACATTAGTCCATTTACACAGTCACGCCATGAGGGCCTCTGAAACCATGGGGACCAAAATTTAGGTCTTCGTGAGGCATAAATATAAACGTATGTCTCCGCTTAAGTGGTCATTTTTTCCCCCTGGATGTCCCCATAAAACATGATGGAAATGGGTGCAAAGCAACACATGTTTAATTTTTATTTTTTTTATTAATTAATTGTAGTTTTTATTCTTTTTGAATTTATTTATTTTTGAGAAATACAAATTTGTGTGTGTGTGTGTGTGAGAGTGTGTGAGCATGCACAGGTGCGTGCGTGTCCATGTTTATATTCCTGTCATTATGGGGACATTAACCATGGGGACAAAAATGCAGGTCTCCACATGGGTTAAATATAAATGTAGGAAATATATGTCTGTGTGATGTATGCAAATTTATGTAAATTATGTGGCGCTATAAACACATCTTTTTTTTCTTGGAAGTCTCCTTAAAGCATGAGGGAAACAGGTGCAATGCAAAACAGGTTTTTTTTTTTTCTTTTTTAATAATTTTTTTATTTAATTTTTTTTAAAGAAATAATAACCTGTGTGTGTGTGTGTGTGTGTGTGTATGTGTGTGTGCTGACCCCTTTAGATGCTGCTGGGCTGTGTTTATTTCAGTTAAATTGATTGCATCATCATTAACATGTTCATTATAAAACTGCTGGTGAGGAATTTATTAAGGTTTTTTAATTTTTTTTTTACCTCATTGTTTTAAAGGTGAACAGGAATTCATTAAAAGTTTTCTGTTGTTGTTTGGGGTTTTTTAGTCTTTAACCCATTTTTTGCTCTTAAAACACTGAAATTAAAATGATTGAAACACATGTTCATTATAAAACTGAGGACTTTATTAAAATATTTTTATTATCTTTTTAAGGCCATTGTCTTAAAGGTGAAATGAAATTCATTTAAAAGGGACACATGCAAAATGCACTTAATGTTTATATAACACAAATATGTGGCGTCTGTGTGAGAGGAGATGCTTAAATTATATATAAAAACATCCACTCTTCTTTTCTCCTGGCCCTTCTGTTATTTTAGAGGGGGATGAAAATGCTCTGTTTTGGATTTTCTATGTTTCTATGCATAGATTAATTTGAATACCCCACCCCACCAGCTCAGCGACTGCCACCTTTTGGTCACATGACCTCTGTTTGCATTATTCTCTGTCGGTGGTGGATACATCTGGTTCAGGACACATGTCTGTACATGAACGTTCAGAAGATGAAAGACTGAAATGGACTGAATCACACACACGCACACGCACACACACACACACACACACACACACACACACAATCACACACACAGCTGCATGTGTGGACAACAAGGACATACACAAAGGTGATCAAAGTACTCACATTCTTTACTTAAGTAGAAGTAAACCGACTTCTGTGAAAAAATACTCTAATAAAAGTAAAAATAATGGGGGAAAAAAGTTATAGGTATGAGATAAACAGTCACAGCAGGTAGGGTGGAGTTAGTGACTATGATAATGTCACAGTTTGGAGAATGATGCTCTGGAGGAAACCATTGAACACAGTGATTATTGTACGGATTTAGATCCAGTGTCCAAACACAGATACATACAGTTAGAAAAAAATAGACTGGACGAGACTTGTATCTGATGAAAACATCCTACGACACCACCCTAACACTAAAATTCTTCTACACCACCCTAACCCTAACATTCTACTACACCACCATAACCCTGAAATCCTTCTACGCCACCCTAACCCTAACATCCTACTACACCACCCTGACACTAACATCTCACGACACCACCATAAAACTAACATTCTAATACACAACGCTCAACCAAACATCATATTACACAACACTAACATCATACTTCACAACCATAACACTAACATTCTACTACACTACCCGAACACTAACACCCTACTACACCACCCTAACACTAACCTTAACATCCTACTACACCACCCTAATCCAAACATCCTACTGCATCACCATAACACTAACATCCTACTTCACCACCCTAACAGTAACCGTAACATCATACTACACAACCATAACCCTAACACCCTACTACATCGCCATACCACTAACATCCCACTACACCAACCTAAGACTAACATCCTACTACACCACCCTAACCCAAACATCCTACTACACCAACATAACACTAACATCCTACTAGACCACCCTAACACAAACCCTAACATACTACTACACCACCCTGACACTAACATCCTACTACACGACCAAAACACTAACATCCTACTAAACCACCACAACACTAACCCTAACATCCTACTCCACCACCCTAACACTAACATCCTACGACACCACCCTAACACGAACCCTAACATCCTGATACACCACCATAACCATAAAATCCTGCAACACCACCATTTGTCTAACATCCTACTACACCACCCTGAAACTAACCCTAACATCCTACGAAACCACCCTAACCCTAACATCCTACTACACCACCATAACCCTAACATCCTACTACACCACCATAACCCTAACATCCTACTACACCACCATAACACTAACATCCTACTAAACCACCACAACACTAACATCCTACTCCACCACCCTAACACTAACCCTAACATCCTACTACACCACCCTAACCCTAACATCCTACTACACCACCATAACCCTAACATTCTAATACACCACCCTAACACTAACCCTAACATCCTACGACACCACCATAGCACCATCATCCTACTACACCACCCTAACACTAACATCCTACTACATCACCCTAACACTAACCCTAACATCCTACTACACCACCATAACACTAACATCCTACTACATCACCCTAACACTAACCCTAACATCCTACTACACCACCCTAACACTAACATCCTACTACACCACCATAACACTAACATCCTACTAAACCACCACAACACTAACATCCTACTCCACCACCTTAACACTAACCCTAACATCCTACTACACCACCATAACCCTAACATTCTAATACACCACCCTAACACTAACCCTAAAATCCTACGACACCACCATAACACTAACATCCTACTACATCACCCTAACACTAACCCTAACATCCTACTACACCACGATAACACTAACATCCTGCTAAATCACCACAGCACTAAAATCCTACTCCACCACCCTAACACTAACATCCTAATACACCACCCGAACACTAACATCCTACTACACCACCCTAACCCTAACATTATAATACACCACCAAAACACTAACCCTAACATTCTACTACACCAACCGAACACTAACATCCTACTACACCACCCTAACACTAACATCCTACTACACCACCATAACCCTAACATCCTACTACACCACCATAACACTAACATCCTACTACATCACCCTAACACTAACCCTAACATCCTACTACACCACCCTAACACTAACATCCTACTACACCACCATAACACTAACATCCTACTCCACCACCCTAACACTAATCCTAATATCCTGCTACACCACCATAACCCTAACATCCTAGTACATCACCCTAGGACTAACCCTAACATCTTACTACACCACTATAACACTGACATCTTACTCAGCCACCCTAACACTAATCCGAACATCCTACTACACAACCATAACCCTGACATCCTACTACAACACCCTAACCCAAACATCCTACTACACCACCCGAACACTAACATTCTCCTTCACCACCCTAACCCAAATATCTTACTGCAGCACCATAACACTATCATTCTACTAGACCATCCTAACACGGACCTTAACATCCTACTACACCACCCTAACAAGGACTCTAACACCCTACTACACCACCCCAACACTAACATCCTACTACACCACCCTAATCCAAACATCCTACTACACCACCCTAACATCCTACTACACCACCATAACCCTAACATTCTACTACACCACCCTAACACTCTACTACATCGCCATACCACTAACATCCCACTACACCAACCTAAGACTAACATCCTACTACATCACCCTAACCCAAACATCCTACTACACCAACATAACACTAACATCCTACTACACCACCCTAACACTAACCCTAACATCCTACTACACCACCCTAACACTAACCCTAACATCCTACTACACCAACCTAACCCTAACATCCTACTACACCACCATAACACTAACATCCTACTACATCACCCTAACACTAACCCTAACATCCTACTACACCACCCTAACACTAACATCCTACTACACCACCATAACACTAACATCCTACTAAACCACCACAACACTAACATCCTACTCCACCACCCTAACACTAACCCTAACATCCTACTACACCACCATAACCCTAACATTCTAATACACCACCCTAACACTAATCCTAATATCCTGCTACACCACCATAACCCTAACATCCTAGTACATCACTATAACACTGACATCTTACTCAGCCACCCTAACACTAATCCGAACATCCTACTACACAACCATAACCCTGACATCCTACTACAACACCCTAACCCAAACATCCTACTACACCACCCGAACATTAACATCCTCCTTCACCACCCTAACCCAAACATCTTACTGCAGCACCATAACACTATCATTCTACTAGACCATCCTAACACGGACCCTAACATCATACTACACCACCCTAACAAGGACCCTAACACCCTACTACACCACCCTAACACTAACATCCTACTACACCACCCTAACACTAACATCCTACTACACCACCCTAATCCAAACATCCTACTACACCACCATAACCCTAACATTCTACTACACCAACCTAACCCTAACATCCTACTACACCACCCTAACATCCTTCTACACCACCATAACCCTAACATTCTACTACACCACCCTAACACTCTACTACATCGCCATACCACTAACATCCCACTACACCAACCTAAGACTAACATCCTACTACATCACCCTAACCCAAACATCCTACTACACTACCATAACACTAACGTCCTACTAAACCACCACAACACTAACATCCTACTCCACCACCCTAACACTAACATCCTACTACACCACCCTAACACTAACATCCTACTACACCACCCTAACCCAAACATTCTACTAAACCACCACAACACTAACATCCTACTCCACCACCCTAACACTAACTCTAACATCCTACGACACCACCATAGCACTAACATCCTACTACACCACCCTAACACTAACCCTAACATCCTACGACACCACCATAGCACTATCATCCTACTACACCACCCTAACACTAACACCCTACTACAACCCCCTAATCCTAACATCCTACTACACCACCCTAATCCTAACATCCTACTACACCACCATAACACTAACATCCTACTGCACCAGCAGCAGATGAAAGACTAAAAGTTCTGTAAATATTCTTTGGTCTTCACCAGGGGGAGTGTTTTATTTGTAAATATAATGTTTGTTTACATTAGTAGTGAATAATGTAAACAAACATGCAGCACATCTTAATGTGTCTAGGTAAACCATATTACAACAGTAAAAATTAACATTTAACAACAACCTAATGATATATAGCACATACACAAACAAAGTTAGCTTTGGAACATACTTCTAATGAAATGGTCTGACATGGGCATTAGCATCCATGGACTCTGCTCCTCCCTTGTAGGTTCATGTAATAAACCTCACATGTAAATATTATCATCAGGGTTAAAATACACAATCAGTCAATTAAATATAGGAAAATAAATATTTGGAAAAAATGCAATATATATATATATATATATATATATATATATATATATATATATATATATATATATATATATATATATATATATAAGCAGACCCATATAAGGATGAAACAGACCAAGTTTCAGCTGAATCCACTCACGACTTCCAGTCTGACGCCATATTGAATTTTCATGTCGTCACAGCAAAGATTTGCAGTTTTCAACATGTGTTAGTAATTTAACATGATAATGACTGATAATAATGGATTTGTGATTGGACAAGATCACAGATTTTATTTGATTCACGAAGTTACCACGTGTGTGTGTGTGTGTGTGTGTGTGTGTGTGTGTGTGTGAAGAGATTCTGGATCACTTTGAAATGTATTCTTCTCCATTTACCACAATGTAAAATTTCAAAGTGATCCAAAATCCAGGATCCACCACCAAAATCTAATCATTTGTTCCTTGTGACACTAAGAAATCTGAACAAGATCATTCTACATGTTTCCCTTAAGTTTTTTTTTAGTTTTTTGTTTATTTTTTATTAATTGAAGTGAATGTATTGCTCAACTCAAGCCAAACAAAATATATCTGCTAATAGAAGCAGGTGAACTTGTTCAGATTCTTTCAGATCTATTGTCTATAAATCAGTTCTTCTGACTGAACAGTTTCTCTGTCGGTGATTCTGTCTGATTTTAATCTGATCACATATTTGAACTAAAATGACACTAATACACTTAAGGTCAGAGTTAGATTTTTTTTCTAATGTGCACTGGAAAAACACCGCTCTTAAAACAATTAATAAAAATAGATATTTGCTTAATTCAAGCTTCCTTAATTACATTTTAAAAAACATTTCTTGAAAGAAATATTTTAGCCCTTGGATGCATCAGCTACCAATGCCTACACTCATCCATGAGTGGGGTCAAAGGTCACCTCAATCACTGTTAATGCATTTTTACAATAAACATCAGAAATATCTTTAGTTTAGTTCAAGATGATGATGATTATTATATATTAATCGACAAATGAGTGATTTGAGTTTTGTTTGTGATCAATTAAAAACATGTCCCACAAAACACACAAAAATACACTAAGAAAAAAAAATACACAGAAAAATATATACAAAACATGCTTAACACTAAAATTCACCCAAAAAATGGACAAAAAAAGTGACGAAGAATCTAAAACATATTCAAAACTCTTCTAAAATACAAAAAAACCCAAAATTTGATAAAATATCTAAAATGTAAAAAGATGAACATGCAATTTCCTGTTTAAAATCAACTTCCCGTTTCAAATCAGCTTCCTGTTTCAAATCAGCTTCCTGTTTCAAATCGACTTCCTGTTTCAAATCAACTTCTTGTTTCAAATCAACTTCCTGTTTCAGATCAACTTCCTGTTTCAGATCAACTCTTCCTGGGGTGGCTGTTAAATGTGAGCAGAGGCTGACCTTTGACTCCAGTGCTTCAGGCTCTCCTGCGCCTCTCAGAACAGGAACAAAAGCAGCAGGCAGTATTACAGCAGCTTTTGTGGGGCTGCCTCTGCCCCCAGGGTTCTGTATTTGGGCCAGTTCAAGCCCCCGGGACTTTCATTTTTTGCTCTTTGGAAGATATTGACAGGACGGAGGCGTCATTGATCGCAGCTTAAGCCGCTCGGCCAGAGTCTGAGCTAAACCACAGCACACTGTCCAAGTCATTAATTAAAAACTAAATGCTTCCAGTATGGATGACTGCATTTACCTCTGAGCTGGAGGATAGGGTGAGGGGGGCACACACAGACACACACACACACACACACGGACACACACACACACACGGACACACAGCGACACACATGCGCACACATGGACACACACACACACACGGACACAGACTCCAGTGAGCACAGGGTGAGTTTAAATGTATGAAAAACATGACCCCATGCTGCACTACTACACTCTGACAGATCCTTGCTCCGGGGCGGATGAATTTATGAGCCATTACTCGTGTCGTCCCAGGATCTAGTTGGTGCATTATGTTCCATGTCAGTGGCATTAGCAGAGCGCTTGCTGACATCCCATGCTTCCAGTGTTCTCAGCTGATAGTTACCATGCTACACTCACACTGGGGTAGAAGTGCATTGTTGTTCTGCTTTCACCCCCCCCCCCCCACACACACACACATATACATGTATTCTAGAGCGTCTCGTGGTCTGCTTTTCTTGTGCATTCAGTTGAGTTCATGCTAGCAGTGATCACAGACAATAAGTGGGTCCTCTGAAGCCTCCCAGCGCCCATTGTGCTGCAGCTGGTCCGCTTCCACTGCTTCCACTCTGGTTTTTAGGACACGGGGGTCTTTGGTCAGCCTGTGAAAAAGGATTTACTGCAACTCTGACACTCTGAAGATCCAAACATCTGAAGACCACCACAACAGAATAATAATAATAATAATAATAATAATAATAATAATAATAATAATAATAATAATAATAATAATAATAATAATAATAATAATAATAATTATTATTATTATTATTATTATTATTATTATTATTATTATTATTATTATTATTATTATTAATATTATAACCTGAACAAATATGAGTATTCTGAAATGTCCAAAGTGTAAGTTTAACAATGTTCTGCCTGTTTGTGTATTTGTAGATCCACTAATAAATAATCTGTACACTGTAAATGATAAACTGAGACATAACTTTGTTAAAATTGTATTTATTTTTCTGAAGAAGTGTCAGTTTATTTATGTTATTCACATTATTTTAACTTTTTTTTGCTCTAAAACATAGAGGAACATTTGTAGTTGACATCATATATTATGTTATTATTTTGGTGGTTCGGCCCAGCTCAGGTTAAATTTGGTTTAATGTGGCCCCTGAACTAAAGTGAGTTTGACACCCCTGGTCTAGTCAAATCTAATCCCATCAAATATAGTCTAATCTATTCTAATACAATCTAGTCGTATCTAATAAAAGTTGTAATAGTCTGTGATAATCTTATAGACGGAGTCTAATCTAATTTAATCTGATTTGATCTAATTTTAATTGTTGATTCAAACTCAGTCAGATGCAGATGTTTGCAGTGTGTAGCTTTAAATATGATGAAGACTGATTTACTTCCACTGCATTTAATCCAACTGTCACACTGTAAACCAATATAAATATAGCCTTAAGTATTAGTGTCATTTTTAGTCCAAATATGTGATCAGTTTAAAATCAGACAGAATCACCTACAGAGGAACTGTTCAGGCAGATAGAAGGACTGATTTATAGACAATAGATCTGAACTAATCTGAACAAGATCAGTTTAACTGGTTCAACTGGAACACTAGCCTAGCTTAGCGGCATCACATGTAATCTTCTACAGTAGTAGTCTAGTTATGCTCGATTGAACTTTTGACTAGATTTCCCTGAAACTGGTCGACCAATCACAGTGAAGTATAGAGTCAGAGGGCGGGCCTAGCAATGTGACGCTGCAGCGATTCAAACTCAGAGCCAAACAAGCGTAAACAACCATAGAAGAAGAACAACAACAGTGTAGATTTTCTTTTATCACAGATGAGTGAAGAATGTGAGAAAACGTCAACAATCTTTAAAGCCTTTTTACAGAAGCAACAACAGTCGTTCAGCTCCATAATCCACCATTTTGTTTAGTCATTCCTAACTTTCTCGGGACTCATCCGTTAACTTTCTGACGCTCTAACTACGTCATCCTAAAGATTACACTGATTGGGGCGGCTGTGGTTCAGTTGGTAGAGTGGGTCCCGGCTCTGACTGTCCACATGTCGAAGTGTCCTTGGGCAAGACACTGAACCCTGACTTAGAACCCCAGTAGGACTGACCTTAGACCTTAGAAAACCTACTGGTGTATGAGTGTGTGTGTGAATGGGTGAATGTGAGGCTAATGTAAAGCGCTTTGAGCACCATGAAGGTGGAAAAGAACTATATAAATGCAGTCCATTTACCATTTGCCATTGGTTGCAGTACCGTCCTATTGCATACAGAGGATTTGAAAGACAACCTTTTTAGACCCATACCTGGTATGAATAGAGATAGCACTGCTAGGCTACTGAAATATTTATTTTTGCTTTAAATAAGGAAAAAAAATACATCTTGAAATAAGCAAAAGGGAAAAAAAATATTGAAATGAGCAAAACAAAATAAATCTGAATTAAGTAAAGAACAAGAATTCTTGATTTTAGCACAACAATTAAGCAAAAGAAATTAAATCTTGAACTTTGTAAAAAAAAATACATCTTAAATTAAGTAAAAAGAAAATATATAAAATAATTAAATTAGTAACTAAAAAACGTCTTGAAATAAGGTTAAAAAATTTAAATCAATTTTGGGACCGCTTCTGTTCAACATCTACATGCTGCCCCTGGCTCAGATCATAGAGCATTTCAACATTTCTTACCACACATACGCAGATGACTCACAACTTTATATTTCCGTGTCATCACTCGATTACAGTCCCTTACTGACACTGAGTAAATGCATTCATCAAATCACTGAGTGGATGTTCCAGAACTATCTCCAGCTTAATGTGGACAAAACAGAAGTGATTG
Source organism: Siphamia tubifer (assembly GCA_020466265.1). Classification (NCBI taxonomy): domain Eukaryota; kingdom Metazoa; phylum Chordata; class Actinopteri; order Kurtiformes; family Apogonidae; genus Siphamia; species Siphamia tubifer. The sequence continues at coordinate 3,101,012 of CM035791.1, forward strand.
TTTTTGGCCCCAAAAAAGAAAGGTCAAAGGTCAGTGCTCACCTTGAGTCCATGTCACTAAACCCCACAAACCAAGCCAGAATTCTGGGTGTAATTATTGACTCTGACCTGAAATTTAACAAACATTTAAAAGCCATTACCAAATCTGCTTATTACCACCTAAAGAACATTCGCTAAAAACAAGGGTCTTCTGTCCAAACCAGACACAGAAAAACTCATTCATTCATTTTCAGTAAGTTAGATTATTGTAACGGTGTCTTCACTGGTCTGAACAAAAAATCAACCAGGCAGCTACAGCTGATCCAAAACGCTGCTGCCAGAGTCCTGACCAGTACCAGGAAACTGGACCACATCACACCCAGTACCAGGAAACTGGACCACATCACACCCCAGTACCAGGAAACTGGACCACATCACACCCAGTACCAGGAAACTGGACCACATCACACCCGTCCTCAAATCCTTACATGTTCTTCCTGTGGGTCAAAGCTTAGAATTCAAAATCTTACTCCTGGTCTATAAAGAACTAAACGGCCTTGGACCCAAATACATCCTAGACCTACTGGTTCCCTATGAAGCATTCAGAGCCCTGAGGTCATAGGTCATCAGGAACAGGTTTACTGTGTGTTCCAAAAATCAGAACTAAAGAAAGTGAGGCATCATTCAGTTACTCTGCTCCTCAACTGTGGAACAAACTACCTGGATACCTGAGGTCTGACAACAACTGTTAACTAGTGTTAACTACTGTTAACTAGTGTTAACTAGTGTTAACTAGTGTTAATACCTGAGGTCTGACAACAACTGTCAGTTCATTTAAATGAGGCCTGAAAACATTGTTCACTGGAGCTTTTACTTAGATTCTCATTTGCTCTGAAATGTTTTTATGTCTCTATTTTAATTGTCTTTTAATGCATCTTTAAAATTTTAATTTTCTTCTGTTCTGGTTCTGTGTAAAGCACCTTGAGTTGTCCCGTACATGAAATGTGCTATACAAATAAATTTGCCTTGCCTTAAAAACTATGTTAAGTTAAAAAAAAATAAATAAATAAATAAAATAAAAAAAAATAAATAAATAAATAAATATATATATATATATATATATATATATATATATATATATATATATATATATATATATATAAATATATATATATATATATATATATATATAAATATATATATATATATATATATATATATATATATATATAAATATATATATATATATATATATATATATATATATATATATATATATATATATATATATATATATCATAATGATATATAAAACCATGAATTAAATAAAAGATCATCTTAAATTAAGCAAAAACATCTTGAATTAAGTAAAACAAATGAAGTAAACAATAAATAAAATCATGAATTAAATAAAAGATAACCTTAAATTAAGAAAAAAAACTTCTTGATTTAAGTGTATATATATATATATATATATATATATATATATATATATATATATATATATATATATATATATATATATATATATATATATATATATATATATATATATATACACACACACACTTAAATCAAGGTTTAAGGTTATCTTTTACTTAATTCATGATTTTATTTATTGTTTACTTCACTTGTTTTACTTAATTCATGGTTATATATATATATATATATATATATATATATATATATATATATATATATATATATATATATATATATATATATATATCACAACAAAGTCATCTCACAGGGCTTAACAGAAACACAATCAACTACAGAGAAATATGAAAAGTCCCAAGCATCCCCTGTCCTTAGCCCCTCCCCCTGTCCTTAGCCCCCCAGAGGGAAAAAGAAGAAATCTTGAAGAGAACCACACTGAAGGACAGATCCACTCCCATGGACGGACAGACTATAGATGAACGTCCATTTGTAGAGGAGGGGCAGGTCCATCCACCAGACAGGTGAGGGAGGAGGTCCGGCCGGGGTCAGAGGTCAGCACAAAGCACAAGGCAATTCACTGCCCTGCCATCCATGGGTCCCCACACAGACACTGCTGAAAGAGCTGCCACTCCAATGTTTCCAGTGTCAAATTTAAAACCTATAGTCATCTTTCCAAATATCTGTCTGCATTATGCAATTTGTAGAAATATTTTCCAGATTGCAGAAGACAAATGTAATAACATGTAATTTTGCAGAATAAAAACTTCATGCTTTGGATTCAATTGTTCACAATTAGTGAAACCAGTGTGTTTTTTCCAGCTCACAATTCATGTGACATATGGGGTCAAAGATCAATAGTGGAGCTCTGGCTGTCCACATGTCGAAGTGTCCTTGGGCAAGACACTGAACCCTCACTTAGGCCCCCAGTAGGACTGACCTTAGACCATAGAAACCTACTGGTGTGAATGTGAGGCTAATGTAAAGCGCTTTGAGCACCATGAAGGTGGAAAAGCACTATATAAATGCAGTCCATTTACCTGTTTACATGAAAGTTTTTATTCCTGTTTAATTCAGAATAAAGGTTAATTCCTCTTTCAGATGAACCATGTAAACACATGTTGAAAATATATAATTACACTGAATTCAAAATAAAGTCACTGGTTTATTCTGATTTTAATTCTGAATTCAATAATCCCTCTGACATTAAACATTTAATTCCTCTTTACTATTATTCCTGTTGTTCTGCACATGCTCCTGGTCTGGTCACCACATATTTCTTGTTGATGTCAGATTCTGTGCCATCAGCATTAGTTTGTTGATTCCTATGGTTGATTTGTTTAAGCAGCTACTTCATAATTATGACAAAAATAAATGCAGAACTCCCATGTAGTCTAACATCTGGTCTAACATGTTGCTAACTGAAATGAAAACAAAACAGGAAGTGGACGCCATCGTTTTCGTCCGGTAGACATCCAGATGTTAAGCGGTAGTTCTGTCCAATCAAGATTCAACAGGTTTATTGTCATGTACACAGTAAAAAACACACAGGCTTGATGCTATGCAGTGAAATTCTGAGATTGCATCCTTCCTGTCAATGTAAGGAAACTAATAACAGTCGTAGTAACATCTTTCCCTGCCTTTTAAGTAAAGGTAAGCTAAGAAATGTTTTCACTTTAACTGTGTGTGTGTGTGTGTGTGTGTGTGTGTGTGTGTGTGTGTGTGTGTGTCAAGATTATAACAAATATTAGCAGCAGAAATAACCTAACAGAAACTAAAATGAAAAGTAAATAAAATCTACAGTGATCAATATAAAACTAACTAAAACAAAAGTGAATTGATCTAAAATCAGTTATGTTTCCCATTTTAACCAGGGTTCAGTTCTTCCGTAGCAGAGGCAGGTCTGTAGGAAGGACCCTGTGGTCGATCAGTGCTCATGTTATCTGTATTAAAACATTGGGCTTCTGGCACATACATAAACCCTACAAACTGTTCTGGTTTGAGGTTCTAAAAAATCTGCTCCTACTCTAGCTGCGTTTCCATTACAGTTACAAAACAATATCGATATTCCTAAAATTTCAACAAAGTATATTTGCGCTTTGAACATGTTTCTATTGACGGTTGTTCTAGGCTGGACTGTCCTAACTCTTGTGAAATATCATCCCACGACATTTCACTGCTGTCACCTTTGGAGCTTCAGATCATTTGAACACAGTATCATCCAGTATCTCTCGTCAGTAAAAGTCACTGGTGAACTATTTAAAGACACTAACATGTAAAAACAAACCACTTGTCTCATATGATAACGGTCAGTACATGTGGTCCCTACAATGTCAGGTCGAAATGTTGAGTATAAATATACTCAGCACTTAACAACAACAACAAATTATAAGCAGCCAATGGTTGTCATGGTTACAGTGACTGTGGCTGCCATTTTCACACTGAGAGAAGTGATCATGTGACCATGTACGTCACATCCTATGACATATGTTGTGGAAAAAGTGTTTCCATTGTGCTTTTGCGATATATTAGAATATTGAAAGGTCTGAAAAGCCACCTCATGAAAGCGTGAAAACTTTTTATCAATATTTGAGTGTTGTTTTTTTTTAATTCAGGTGTTTCCATTACCAGTCATGTATAGCGATATTTACATTTTGTGGATTTCAAGGGTAAAGGAAACACAGCTTCTGATACCTAGTGCCTCCCCAACCATTGACTTCCCCACACGTCACTGGATTTAGTGCACAGGTGTCAAACTGGTCCTCGAGGGCTGATGTCCTGCATGTTTCAGATACAGTGGTACCTCTACTTACGAAAGACCCAGCTAATGAAAAATACGAGTTACGAAAAACCTTTATCTCAATTTTTCATCTCTGAATACGGAAGAAAATTCTATTTACAAAAGGAAACTGAAACCTCCAGACATAAATACAGTACATTACTGTACATAACTATGTAATGTACATATTGACGTCACATCTGTACTGTACGTATCATCCCATTGGCTATGAGGGAGCTACCCATGATGCTTTTCGTTACCTTTGACCCTCATTCATCACAGAGTTCCTGTTGTTTCCTCAGTTTTTCCCAGTGTGTTCATTTAAACTTTATTACAGTACGTATTATAAAATGACAATAAACAGGTTGATGGTGTCACCCTGTTTGTCTGCGGCTGCTGTGTCTCCATGGTAACACAGACACTTTAATTTAGGAAAAATGGGAAAAATTTTGATTTAAAGAATTCATCATTATGAGATTTTTAAAAAGAAAAATTCATATTATGTGATAAACTACACATGATTATAAGAAAGCTCAAAATTGTGAGATAAAAAGTTAAAATATTGAAATAAGAAATTAAGAATTATGAGATAAAGTGTCAAAATTATGAGTTAACCAGTCAAAATCCTTGAAATGTTAAAAAGTCCTAATTGTAATCTCTAAAGTCCCAGTTTCTCTCCTACATGGATTTGTAAAGAGTATAAAGTACATATATTTATATACCTGTAAAGAGTATAAAGTACAGTACATGTAAAGAGTAAAGTACATATATTTATATACACGTAAAGAGTATAAAGTACATATATGTATATAAATGTAAAGAGTACAAAGTACAGATATTTATATAAATGTAAAGAGTATAAAGTACATATATTTATGATCGAATGTAAAATAAGTCAAAATTTTACAGAAAAATAAATACTCCAGTAGAGTACATTTACCTAAATGTACAGTAATGGAGCCCTGCCCCCTCTCCACACCCCTCCCTCCCAGGCCGTCTGCCTTCACTAGCCTGCAGCATAAATAGCTCTTAAATGTGCTAATGGGAGTTAATAATGGCGTTGGGTGCTCTGTGCTGTTGTTTACACACTGCTACAGGAAGGTCGATGTATTGACCTATCAGGAGAAGGGAGCATGCATGACAAAACGCTGACAAATAATCTGTTTGGCCTTGATGTTCCATTAAATGATCGATTGAGCTGCGTTGGCTTAGAGGCAGTGCTCAGGGATGATGAAAAGGTCAGGAACTGTTAGTTCATTGGTAGAGTGATTAATAAATCAATAAGGGCTGGAGGAAAGGCTTCAGCAGAGACGCCTGGCTCTTCAAAGCAAAGACATCTGCGGGACCATCCCTAACATCTGCGGGACCATCCCTAACATCTGCAGGACCGTCCCCAACATCTGCGGGACCATCCCTAACATCTGCAGGACCGTCCCCAACATCTGCGGGACCATCCCTAACATCTGCAGGACCGTCCCCAACATCTGCGGGACCATCCCTAACATCTGCAGGACCGTCCCCAACATCTGCGGGACCATCCCTAACATCTGCAGGACCGTCCCCAACATCTGCGGGACCATCCCTAACATCTGCAGGACCGTCCCCAACACCTGCGGGACCATCTCTAACATCTGCAGGACCATCCCCAACATCTGCGGGACCGTCCCTAAAATCTGAAGGAACGTCCCCAAAATCTGCGGGACCATCCCTAACATCTGCAGGACCGTCCCCAACATCTGCGGGACCATCCCTAACATCTGCAGGACCGTCCCCAACACCTGCGGGACCATCTCTAACATCTGCAGGACCATCCCCAACATCTGCGGGACCGTCCCTAAAATCTGAAGGAACGTCCCCAAAATCTGCGGGACCATCCCTAACATCTGCAGGACCGTCCCCAACATCTGCGGGACCATCCCTAACATCTGCAGGACCGTCCCCAACATCTGCGGGACCATCCCTAACATCTGCAGGACCGTCCCCAACACCTGCGGGACCATCCCTAACATCCGCAGGACCATCCCCAACATCTGCGGGACCGTCCCTAAAATCTGAAGGAACGTCCCCAAAATCTGCGGGACCGACCCGAACATCTGCAGGACCGTCCCCAACATCTGCGGGACTGTCCCTAACATCTTCGGGACCATCCCCAACATTTGCAGGACTGTCCCTAACATCTGGAGGATTACATTAGATTAGACTAGTTTAGATCAAATTTGATTAAATGACATTAAATTAGATTTGACTACATGAGACTAGATAATATTAGATCAGATGAAGAGAGACTGGATTATTTTAGATTACATTAGATTATACTAGCCTAGATTATATTAGTCTAGACTGCATTACGCTAGATTTGATTAAATTAGACCACATTAGATTAGTCTACCTTTGATTTCATTAAATTAGATCAGACTAGAGCATCTTTCTTTGATGACTCACCTCAGCATGTCTTCACTGGTCATTCTATCTGTCCATTCGTCTATAACACCATGTTTCAAAGGCACATACTGGAGGCTGTCCTTTGGTCTCAGATGTTGTCCATGTCTCTTTCCATATGTTCATGTTGACCAAATGTAACACTGTCTGTCCTATAAAGTAAAGTCAGTAACTGCACAGACACTGGACTGATAAAATAACATTACAGTTGTTGTTGTTCAGTCCCAGTAGTTGTAGGTAGATTATTGGACATGAGGCAGTTATTGTTACTGTATATTAACTAGTTCTACAAAAAACACAGTGGGACTGATATATGGATTAATACTGGTAGTGATGAGTGACTGGGAATTTAGACTTTTTATCTGATGATTTATACTTCACTTAATGAACCTTATATGTGACTGCTCAGCACGAAATCAGGCATAAGTCGCGCTGACCCGTTCAGAGCTACAGCCAAATTTAAGCTTGAAGGCGATTCTTTATGTGTTTACACTTTATCAAAAAACGGTACCTTAACACCTCTATTTTCACTTCCTGTGGTCATTACATTGAAATTCGATCAATAAAGGTGTTTATTGAGTCAATTATTTACGCGGTGACAAAAGTTCAGGGATTGCTGAGCAAAGACAAAGCCGAATTTCACCTCTTTTCGCCGAACAAAACGATCTCCGTTCCGTGGGTAAACACCCAAGTGCTGGTACGAGGTAAAAGGACTTCCTACCCCAAAACAGTCCAAAACTTTGACGCCCAATTTCTCAAAAATGCAAATTGCAAAATGTGTCCAAATGTGGATATTAAAATGACCATAACTTTGGTTCTACTTGTGATAGAAACGTAATTTTTTCACCATCTTAAACCTTAGTTTCCACTCTACCAAGCTACACACATAACTCTGTTTTGATTTCCACACACTTATGCCTGGTTGGGTGGTGGGTCACATATATGAAAAACCTTCATAAAAACCATTCATTGACAGTCCACCTTATAGTCCAGTTCACCTTATAGTCCAGTCCACCTTATAGTCCAGTTCACCTTATAGTCCAGTTCACTTTATAGTCCAGTTCACCTTATAGTCCAGTTCACCTTATAGTCCAGTCCACCTTATAGTCCAGCAGGGTCCTAAATGGACATAGGTAAGAACACAGTAATGGTCTTTAGTGTCTTTGTGTTTTGTTTTACTAGTACTTTAACAGTTACTGTACAAACACTGACTATTTTCTCCAAAACGAAAGACATTTGAGATGAAATATTTTATTACATGACAAAGAATGATTTGAATGTTGAAAAAAGACAATAAATAAGACAAAATATTACTTTGTCAGACATTTTACTACTAAAATATATTAGATAATATTAGATTAGACTAACATAGACTGAATAAAATTAGATTAGATTAGACTAGATTCGATTCGATTCGATTCGATTCGATTATATTACATTATATTACATTAAATTAGATTAGGCTAGATTAGATTAGACAATATTAGATTACATTAAATTAGATCATCATAGACTGGATTACATTATTTCAAATTAGACTCAACCACATTAGGATTGAATGGATTTGACTAGATTAAATTAGTTTAAATGAGGCTACGCTATATTATATTACACTAGATTACATTACACTAGATTAGACAAAATTAGATTAGACTGAACAAGATTATGGTAGACTGGATTAGATTAGACTAGATCAGACAAAATAAAATGAAACTAGATTAGATTCAGATTAAATTACATTCAGAATACAACTGTCAATCAAGAGGTAATTGTTTGTTTTACTTCTAATTTTAAAATATAAAAAATAAAGTAATATTATTCATGTTTCACTGCACATATAAAACAGTCATTAAATCCCAAGTTTTTTTTGGTGTTTTTTCCTCCACAGGACCAGGTATTATTTACACTGAGAAAAAGTTGGAGCCATTTTGGGATGTGTGTTGGCCATGGGCATGAGCTGTGTAGATGTTTTTAAATGTTAATTATGTCTTTTTCATTGGCTGTCAGTCCAATTCTACAAACGCAAGCAATCAAGTGATGCTAAGCCATTCCAGAGCTGCACGTAGGACCAGCTGCAATGGCTTCTGGGTCTTCTGAAGTGTGAAAAGCTTTGCCATTATCTAAAGCTAATGGGGCAGATGTGAGCGCTGGAAATGATACACTGACTCCCATAATGCACTTCAGCTCCGAGGTTTCTGTCCGGGAACCATCTGATTAAAAGAAGCCACTTATTGGTTCTGTGGCCGCTGACCTGTGGTGACTGACATTTGTCTTATTGACTCCAATTGCTATGACAACGGAGTCATCTATATACTGTTAACAAGATAAAAGTACATGTGAAGACCAGAGATTTATGGAAGAGGTGCAGAGGTTATTTACAACCCTTTAATGCATGGGTTAAACACTTTAACCTTTAAACACCCACAACTGCTTTTGGCAAAACTTTGGAAATAATCTTGTTTTTGTCTTTTCCAAGTGATCGGGCAACATTTTATAATACTGTATTTTCTGGACTAATAGCCACACCTGTTTATAAGCTGCATCCACTGTATTTTTTAAAAATATAATAAAAAAGCATATACAACCCACCCCAGGTTATAAGATATCTATGTTTAAAAATCATATATTTACTTCATGAACAGAAGGATTTAACTGTAAGTGTAGTTACATGTTTGTACCTGAACACGTTTTTCCTAACAGTGACTTATAACACGGCAGCAACTTTACTGATTAAAACGGAACAGAACCAAGAAAAAAATAACCAGTATTTACTGTATTTACCTTCATTTCTCCCATGTTTTAAATCACAAATGACTTTAATTATCTTCATTCAAACCCACGAAGTCGTCTTCTTCTGTGTCACAGTTGAACAACCTCAGAACCTTCGTCACATCTGTCTGATGATGATGATGATGATGATGATGATGATGATGATGATGAAGGGCTGAGGATGTGAAAAATAATTAACAGTTGATCATTTGTCGTCTGTGTTCTATCTGCCAAAGAAAGAGTAGTGTATTCTTCTGTGCATTGATTGTTCTTAGTAGTTTTGATTCTAATTCCAGTTATAGTGCCCCTTGTGGTGGAAGAAAATTCCACAGAACAGCTGCACCTTTGTCTAAACCTCATGGTTCAAAACATATGAAAAAAGTAGCGTCTTATAGTCCAGAAAATACGGTATATTATTTTAAATTAAATATTAAATATTACTATTTTTTTTCTCCTCTGACAGCGAACAAAGGAGGTCCTTTTCCCCGACCTTGGCTTTATCTTGCAGCTGCTACTAGGCCTCTACGGCTGTGTCTCTCCTGTGTGCGCCTGTCTCGTGTAACAATCTTATTTCTGAGCCCCATCGACTTCTTCTTTGCTAAATCATGGAAATTATCAACTGGGCATTTAACGTGATTGACACGATCTATTCACCAAGGAAAAGAGGACCAGGGGATCCTCACTGCCCGGACAGAACCCTCCTATCAGGTTTTTCCCAAGATTCCTGGCGAGAATGGCGGGTCATCTGCCTGACACCTCTGTCCATCGAGGATATTGAGGATGTGTATCTGTTTGGATTTATGGTGGTAACTTTCCTCACGTTTGGCTTGGGAGGAATGCTGATCCATCGCAGAGTGGGGAAGATCGCAGCACTGAAAGGGCCACTGATGCTGCGTGAAGAAATTAGGGAGCACCTCATGGAACTCACTGACACCGTAACCGGACTAAAGCTGTCTATGACCCAGTCCCAGGACAATCTTGTGAACTGTGTGGGACAGATTAGCTCCATGGTGGCTCAGTCTGCTAGTTCGGGGGAACAACCTGCTGAATCGTTCGGGTGAGTCACAGAAGAGACTGGATTACATTTCTGGACAGCTGGGTGAAGCTCTGAGAGCTCTATCTGGACTGAGGGCAGAGGTTGATGAACTGAGGAAACAGCACGGGGTCAATGAGCGCTGTGTGGGGTGTGTGGGGAACATAAACCCACAAGGGGTTAAGTTTTTGGTCTATCTCCTAAAGCAAAGAAGATGTCCTTGTCTCTATCTCTGGCTCCTTTGTTTTCCTAATGTGTCCAGTACTTTCCAGTGCTCAAGGGCGCTGGAACTCCAACAACTCATGTGTTTATGCTATGTTTGCACCTTTATCTTTTGTTTTCACCATGTGATCATTTTGTGTGTACTAGAAAAAGTCCCATCTCATGAATCCTTGAGTACTGTGTTCATGTTTTTGTTGTTAAGGTAGAATATGTGTTCCTTGTGCATCTGCTGCTGTTTTCCCTTTCCTTATCGAGGGTAGCGCTATACATGGCTGCATGACCTGATCAGCCTGGGAGGGGTTGGTCAAATTGTAATTTCGTTCGTGTTCCTTGGATATGCAAATGACAAATAAATGATTCTGATTAAATGTTCTGCACTTCTACAGTTCTTTACATTAGCCTCACATTCACATAATGAATGTGTTGGTGATCAGGATTGTGTGACACCTTTGAGATACTGGACCAAACGCCACCCCAGTTAAATTCTTCACTTAAATCAGGGAAGTCATGCATCCAGATCCTCTCAATAAGGCTATATTTATTTTATCGTCCGTGTGACCAGTAAACATATAATCAATCACATGCATACGATAGATTGGATATTGACGTTAGTAAGTTTTAAGTCAGTTTTGTATGATATGAATGTTATGCACATGAGTTTCCTGGGTGTTATTGTTCACATTGGTTCAACAGAGGCAGACAATAGTCTACCTTTTGAGTAATTAAATCTAAATACAATATTAGAAAAATAAAATATTAAAAAATGTCTGCTTATAATGGGAACATTATATGATATCGATAGTAATATTTCCACATGATGGAATAATGTGAATTTGTAGATTATTGTCAGTTTTGGCTGATGGTAGCTCATTTCAACAGGGATGTTGACAGAACCCTTCAGTCATTGGATGACCTGCTCTACCAACTGAGCCACAGCATCCCTAATTAGATTGAAGTAGATTAGTTTACATAAGAGCACATTTTTAGTGCAAAAAAACTAAGAAAAAAACCATTATTCTCCAACAGAGGTATCCCACCAATGGGTCCAATCTGGCCAGTGGGATGAATTTCTCAAATGCAAAAGTTACACAAATATATTAGTAATTAAGGAAGTTAAAAATATTTCACATCAATTCAATCTAAAATGGATCAGACCATAATCATAATACACAATTGTGAAAAAAAATCCACATTTTCTTCTTTGTGTTAATGTGAAGAATAAGAGAATAAATAAACAAACAAATAAATAAAAAAGACTAGCCTGATACAAAAAAATATGAATAACTTGAAATGTATGTGGAATTTTACCAATACTGTGAATGTTAGTAAATACCTTGCGTTTTGTTTTGTTTTGTTGTTTTAAAGTAAAGACAAAAGTGTGTAGTCGTCATTATTGATAGCAGGGTTCCCCAATTAGATTTCATCAAGGGTCAAATTCTGACCTGGGCACCAAACCGAGGGCCACAGCACCTGTCCGGCACACGGCATTGGGGAGGGGGACGCCACAACAGCCCCACTCCAGTGACAATACTGATAACAATGTTGAATCTGCACTTATAGTGCTTTATAACATTATTAGTTGTGCCTGTGATTAAGGAATACTATTGTCAGGGTCACACAAAGACAAACTGCACCCTGGAAACAAAAGTTGAGAACCAACCATTTTCTCAAAATAAATATTTGGTTATTACAGTCTGCTTGGAAAGTTCACAGCTATATAACAGCAGCTAGTTAACTCAAAATAAAATTTAAAAAATATACTTTGCTAGTCTGCTGGAACAAATCAACAGTAATACAGCTGTAACAGCAGCCAGTTGGACATACTTAAATAATAAATACTAATATATATATATATATATATATATATATATATATATATATATATATATATATATATGTCAAGGGTTCATTTGACTTCAGTGTTTTTTCATTTATTTTCACCCAAATCCAAAACCAGCAGTGATGAGGAGTGCACAGTTTTTACAGTGCAAAAATACCAAAAAAAAAAACAGGAAAAAGAAAAAATAGTTACAAGAGATCTGAAAACACAATAAAATAAAGTTGGTCTCTTACCATTCAGGACTAAAAAAAATGATTTCAGCCACACTCTTACTTCAACTTCAAATCTGTCTAAATCTACAGAATTTATCTCCAACTACACCCCCCACACTACTGGGAAACACTCCCCTTTATATATCCCTAAGCTCCACCCATGGACATACCAATTACCACATTATTTAATTAACACACAACAATATTTACATGGTACAAACATCAAACTGAAATCATATTAACTCATATAAACAATGGCACCGATTATCCTCCATACTTAAACACAAACACAAGAAAAACCCAAAACAATGAATGAATGTGTGTGTCCTGTAGTCAGTGGTCCCCAACCTTTTTATCACTGCGGACCGGTCCACATTTGACAATTTTACCACGGACCGGGGGCGGTTACGTTGATTGTTTATATCGGCCAGAGCGGGTCTGATCTGTGGGAATCACCTGTCACCATAAATCCATATTTCCAGTCCAACTCCTGGTATTGTCTGTTAAAAACTTTCCTTTTCTTGGCAGTTATAGGCTCTTCTTCTGTCTCTTCAGTCGCCTTTTCCTCTTCGAAAAGAAACTTTCCAAAGACGTCTGTTTTTACTGACTTTACTAACATGTGGGTTACATTTTTGACATTCAAGGGACAGATGTAACTGACAGAATCCGGTCATTTTCAAAATAAAAGATTGTTCAGACTCGGATAATAAATACAAGAGAAATAATGAATGAACCGGGGGTTGGGACCACTGCTGGAGTCAATAGTTTGATCATGTGTTCAATGAAGCCTGTGAATTATGAGGATATTAACAGTGGTCCGGTTCTGCAGCAGGTGTGTTTGTGTGCGCGCATGTGTGTGAGTGCACCTCCAGACACCCACAACATAGAGAAATGACTGAGTCGTGAGGCAAGGTCCAGATGACAATGTCCAGTTTAAACATATGTCGCAGGAGAGCCTCGCTTCACACACTCCAAAAAAAGACGAGAAAAAAGAAAAACACACGTGGAGCAGAGATGACGGCGCTAATGTCGCAACGTTACAATATTTTAGAAAAAGAACAGTTTTGCTCAGAAGTTGCTGTGGGCCAGTCTGTATCCTCTCGCGGGCCAGATGTGGCCTGCGGGCCGCCTGTTGGGGATCGCTGATTTATAGGTTATTATGCTATTATTTTACTGCAGACCCCTGAAAAAAAGTTAGTTTCAGACCCTGATCTACAGTCAAATAATAACTTAATAAGTCAGTCACAGACAGCAGACGTCCACCAAGGCTGGATATGTTATCATATGATGTCAAAACATGATGTGATGGAGCCATAGGTGTTGACCATCTGGTGTCTGAAGGTTAGGGGTCAAAGGTTAGAGTCATAGGTGTTGACCATGTGGTGTCTGAAGGTTAGGGGTAAAAGGTTAGAGCCATAGGTGTTGACCATTTGATGTCTGAAGGTTAGGGGTCAAAGGTTAGAGCCATAGGTGTTGACCATCTGGTGTCTGAAGGTCAGACCGTGTGAATGACAAAAACACCAGATTCTGTCTTGTCTAAATCCTGAGATATTACCACTGATGTGGTTTAGATGTTGGCCTTTACTGTGACCTTGACCTTTGACCTTCATTGCTAAAAATCTAATTGGTTCTTCCTTGACCCATTATCTATCATTCCTGAAAGTTTAATCAAAATCCATTCAGAATTTTTTGCGTAATCCTGCTAACGGACAAACAGACAAACAAACGGACAAAGACTCAAATTTGATACCTCCTTGTCGGAGGTAATAACCTACAAAATAAATACAAATACAACAATAATACAATCCATAATGAACATGGACTAATGACAAGTTCAGACAGAATATTGTTAAAATTACACCAATTTTCATTAAGAAAAAACACTCATGTTTACTGAAATAACTTTTATTTTAAAATAGTTTGAATTTGTGTGATTTATTGGTTGTGTTCTATTGTCCATGAGGCCTGGAAAGTCCATCTATGACAGAAAAAAAACACTTACTTTGACATTAAGGTTCTCTAGATGTTTTCTTTCAGGAGGATTTTGGGGAGTATATCTGGAGAACCCAAGGAAAGACTTTTTTGTTTTTTTGTTCAGAGTGGTCTTTCCTGTAGAGTTATTGATCTGCTCTGATCTAAGCAGCTGGACATAATTGATTTGAGCTTAAGTTTCCTCTGAACCAAGAGCGAGCAGAGCGGCCGAACACCCTGGACAAAGCTGGTCCCAGTCCAACAGATCATGGCCTAAAGAGAAAGACAAATACAGTTCCTTCACCAGAACACCAAACTGCTCCATCGCTGAAGGGTCACAAGCCATTCATGCGTCTGGACCAAAGGGTCAAACATGCTCCCACCAAGGATTCCAATCTGAACCAACTCCAAAAACTTTGGAGCAAATTTTAAACTACATGTTATTGTATTAGTAAAAATAATACCAATATTAATAATAATTAATTAAACATATGTAACTGTACTCCACTAAAGTCTATGGCCTAAGAGCAGACCTGGTTAAGATAAACCTTTCTTTGAGTCTTCTCATTTCATAACTAATTCAGAAAGATTACTTTTAAGGTTACATAAGCTGCGTTTCCATTACCCTTGGAAATTCACAACATGTAAAAAAGTGGAAATGGAAACACCTGAATTTCGAAAAAAACACTCAAATATCGCTAAAACGTTTTCACGCTTTCATGAGGTGGTTTTTCAGACGTTTTGATATTCTAATTTATCGCACAAGTGCAATGGAAACACTTTTTCCACAAGTATATGTCACAGGATGTGACATATACGGTAAAATAAGTAAGTAAGTAAGTAAAATTTTATTTATATAGCACCCTTCACAGTACAGGTACACAGAGTGCTTTACAAACCAGGCAATAAAAACAGCATACACAAATATAAAATAGAAAGAAATAGAGGAGAGAGGCTAACAATTAAAGGCTAGTTTAAAAAACTATGTTTTAAGTTGAGTCGTAAAAATGTCTGTTGTCAGAGCCGTTCTCAGACTTTGGGGGAGTTCATTCCACAGCTTTGGGGCCGTCGCCTCAAATGATCTGTCCCCCTTTGTTTTTAACCGGGTCTGGGGTACTGAGAGGAGAGCCAGGTCGGAGGATCTTAGGGCGCGGCGCGGGTTGTGTTGGTGAATGAGGTCCTGGATGTAACTGGGGGCTTGGCCATGAACAGATTTGTATGTGAACAACAATATCTTGTATTAGATTCTGAATTTGATAGGAAGCCAGTGCAGTGTGGCGAGTATGGGTGTGATGTGGCAGTATTTTTTTGTCCTTGTGAGAAGTGTGGTCACATGATCACTTATCTCAGAGTGAAAATGGCAGCCGCAGTTGTTATGGGTAACTGTTACCAGATCAGCTTATCACACGGAGACTCGTGGAAACTCAGGGATAACGGAATTAAACTTCATGAAATAAACACGCATGACTCGCTCATGTGGAAGTCCAAGCAAAAGAGAATTTATTTGCCACGCGCACACAGTGTTTAACCTTCATATCACGTGACCTTAACAATGCACATTATTGGCTCCCCTCATAACACAAAATAAAAGTTACATGTGCAATTAAAACAATTGAGGGCGTATAATATTCACACATGTCAACACCCCCACTTGCACTCACATTGTTATTGTAATCAATCAAAACAATTTACCACAGTGTGGCACATTACCTATACAGTTACTCTGCAAACATAAACTTTCCAAATTTCAACAACTTAAATTTGGTTGCAGGCTTTGTCATTACATCTGCCACCATCATGTCAGTTGGGCAATATTCCAGGATCACTTTCCCATCATTTACTGCTGACCTCACAAAATAATATTTTATGTCAACATGTTTACATCTTTGTCTGCTTACAGGATTTCTTGATAAAGCAATTGTGCCTTAATTATCCTCATACACTTTGGTGGTGCACATTGACATTCATCAATCCCTTCCAACAATTGTACCAGATACATACATTCTCGTACAGTTGCGGCCAATGCCATATATTCTGCTTTGCAAGTTGACAGTGCGACAGTGGGCTGCTTTTTTGTTCTCTATGAAATTAGAGGTCCACTTTCACTAAGACTTACACAATAACCTGTAGTGCTCTGTCTGTCTGTCTGATCAGCTGCCCAATCTGCATCACTGTACGCTTGTATCCACAGTTCCATGTCATCAGATTTTCTGTAACACAATTCTTTGTCACTCGAACCCTTATGGTACCTCAGCACGTGTTTCACCATTGCCCATTGCTCTTAGGTAGGTTCACTAAAGTACTGTGACAGTTTACTGACTGTGAAACTAAGATCTGGTCTGGTGCATGTGGTCAGGTAAAGTAAACTGCCCACCGCTTGTCTGTATTTTCTTACATCTGTCATTTTCTCAGCATCATGACTGTAATTAAGCTTGTGCTCGCAAGGTGTGGCTCTAAGTTTACAATCCTGCATATTGAACCTCTTCAACAGTTTGTTAACATACCCTTTCTGTGACATTGTTACGCATCCAACACACTGGTTAAAATCAATGCCTAGGAAGTGTTTCAATTTCCCTAAATCCTTCATCTTGAACCTTTCCATGAGCATTTCTTTTACCACCTTGAGTGCATTTTCATCACTGGCAGCAATGATGACATCATCCACCCATATAATTATGATCACTATTTCGTTTGTGCCCTCTTTTACATAAACACAGTGATCAGCTGCATTCTGCTTGAACCCATTCTGACACAGATGCTCATCAAACATCCTATTCCAATTTCTGCCTGACTGCTTTCGTCCATACAGGGACTTGTTCAATTTGTACACTAGGTTTTCTTTGGTTTTGATCTCAAACCCTTCAGGCTGTTCTATGAATATCTCACAGTCAATAGGTGCATGCAGATATGCTGTTTTGACATCCATCTGATGTAAAATAAAATTTTCCTGGGCCGCCTTCTGCATTAACACCCAGATGCTAGTCAGGTTAGCAGTAGGGGAAAATGTCTCCTCATAATCCATCCCCATCTTCTGACTGTATCCCTTGGCTACATAACGTGCCTTATGACCCATCAACATCATTCTTAATGGTATAGACCCATCTGCCCCCCACTGCCTCCTTTCCCTCAGGTTAGCTAGTTAGGGTAAACGTGTCATTTTCTCTTAATGACTGCATCGCGTCAATCCACTTTTTAGATTGATTAGAGGCTACTGCTTCCCTAAATGTCAGAGGCACATTATACACCAATCTGTAACAGTAGTCCATGTTCATCTGTAGCTTGTCATCGGTTACATAATCACTGAAATAATCTGGCTTCTTTCTCTCTTTGGGAGGGTTACGCCTTTCCTCAGTCTGAACTGGCTGTGCTTGGCTACTGGCCTTAGGTTCTGTCACTGGATTTTGGGTCTCAGTCTGTTCGACTCTCTCATCAGAATTCTGTCTGGTTCTGTTAAGCCTAATTGGCACCTTCAAGTCATGGTCATCTGGCGTCATGTCAGTCTGTGTCTGTTGCTCTACTCTAGTCTTGGGAACAAACTTCACCAATCTATGTTTCTGCACTTTCCTACTTTCTGGGTAATAAACCATGTAGGCTGGACAATTGTTGTCAAATCCAACAAAAACTCCCTTCTCAGACCTGGCATCAAGCTTTTTCTTGTCTTGTTTGTAAACAAAACACTCTGGCCCAAATTTCTGCATTCTGGCGATATTAGACTGTTTCTCTGTGAGCATGAAGTACGGTGTCTGCTTTGTGCAGTTGCTAAAGCACCTGTTCCTCACTACTGCTGCAGACTGTACTGCATAGGTCCACAGGTTCTTAGGTAACTCGCTCTCAATAAGCATGCACCTGGCCATATCAAACAATGTCCTCCAGGTTCGCTCTGCTGTCCCATTCTGGTGGGGTGAATATGGTGCTGATGTCTCGTGCCTAATTCCATTTTTGCTAAGGAATGCCTAATAATCTTTTCCTATGAACTCTGTACCATTGTCTGAACGGATACATTTTACTTTCCCATATGGGGACATGTCAGCTAGGAATTTCTCAGTTGCTTGTGCAGTGTCACTCTTATTTCGCAGAAAATACACAAACACAGCACTGGAATAGTCATCAGTGAATGAAACTGCCCACCTATATCCATCACGGGACTCCGGATCAATTGGACCGGCTAGATCTGTGTGCACTAATTGCAGAACTGCTGTAGCCCTCGCATCAGGCTCTCTGCTCCTACTTTGGGTAAATTTCCCCTGGGTACACACATCACATCTCAATGTAGATTTGTCCACTTTCTCCCTGATTGTCATACCATCAACTACAGTCTGCAGTTTCTGTACATCATTGTAGTTACAATGGCCTAGAATTTCATGCCATGTTTGCATGTCATAACACCCTTTACATTGATCTTCTTCACACTCATCATTCAAATAATCATCACACTTACCATTCACAGTCTGTAAATAGTACGGTTTGTTCAGTTCGTGAATGTGGAATTCGGTACCGTCTCTGTCCTGTAACAGGTTGTTCTTCTCTTTGAAGATGACTGTTGCTCCACCCGCTGTAGCTGCTTTAACGCAAAATATGTCCTGCGGATATGAAGGGATGTAAAGTGCGTGTCTCAGCGTAGCGTTGTGACAGCGGCCTCTGCTGTCAATCAAGCACACTTCAGCATCTCCTCTTCTCCCCGCGATTCCGTTGCTCCGAGTGCTGTCAGCTAACTCCACACAATGCGTTGCAGGCTGGAAACTCTGGTCGAACTGCTTGAATTTAGCTATATCCGTAATGATATGTGATGTCGCCCCCATGTCCACCATCAGGCCTTTCTCTATCA
This sequence comes from Siphamia tubifer, assembly GCA_020466265.1. Lineage (NCBI taxonomy): Eukaryota > Metazoa > Chordata > Actinopteri > Kurtiformes > Apogonidae > Siphamia > Siphamia tubifer. Next base: position 3,120,517 of record CM035791.1, read on the forward strand.
CACCATGACCGGGACTGGAAGGCTGTTACTGGTTCAACTTCTCTATCGCTCATCAGGAACGCATACGCCTTGTTGTCTAGTCCCTCTGAAGCTTGCCACGTGACATCTCCACGCTGTTTCTTTCTGCAGTTGCCATCTCGGTGCGTGCTGCTTTTACAGTGATTGCGACACTGTTTCTGTGAACAGCCCTTTGCCCTGTGTCCTTTCTGTCCACACTTAAAGCACACAATATCCGCGTCAAGTCCCCGATCACTTGCACCTGCTGTGGATCTCCCGCTTGGCTGTGCACGCGCCTTCATCATGTTGTCATCTGTGGCGGTCGCGCGCATTTTCTCATTGTCCTAGTAGCTTCTCAACTTTGTTTTGAACTCGGCAAACAGTATGGTGTCATCTCGCTGGGTTATGTGAATGGTAAATGGTTTGAACGACTCAGGCAATCCTTTCAAAAACCATTACCACAAGTAGTCCATCACTCAATTCTTCACCAGCATTTTTCAAAGCGGTCATTATCGTCTCTGCGCGAATAATGTATTCGGTGACGCTTTCGGTGCTGGACTTCTGTAATGAAGTCAGCTCTGTGTAAAGGCTAACTATTCGTGGCTGTGCTGTACCAGCATAATGGTCACTTAAAATCCTTAATGCTGCCCAACCATCGTCAGCTGCATCTCGCATGAGCGATAAGCTCTTGTCATCCAGGAACTGTATTAACTCAGCATAGGCATCTGCATTTTTCGCCTCTTCTTCTGCCTCATCCGCTTCTTCGTCAGGTTCCTCGAGGATGGTATCTTTTAGTCCTTGAAGTCTGAGATGTCCTAAGAATTTAGTTTCCCACAACTCATAATTCTTTTCATCTCCATCGAAAACCAGTCGAGACCACCGGCTGCGTGATCTGTCCATGGCCGTTTCTGTTCGCCATCTTGACTCGCTTAGCTGGCTAATAACTTGCATGCAAAACTTTCCAATGATTTTCTTCGTTATCTCACTGAGCACTTCTGGGCCCATAACCTGTTACCAGATCAGCTTATCACACGGAGACTCGTGGAAACTCAGGGATAACGGAATTAAACTTCATGAAATAAACACGCATGACTCGCTCATGTGGAAGTCCAGGCAAAAGAGAATTTATTTGAACAAACATGAACAACCTGAAATGTCTCAAGAAAATAAAACATAATTTGAAACATTTTTCTGCTTCTGTTCCTCAGCGTTTAGTGTTTTTGTAGAATTGATCCATAATGAACATGGACTAATAAAAAGTTCAGCCACAATATTGATTAAATTACACAGATTTTTCTGAAGAATTTCCAGTGTTTTCAGATGTATTAATAAAAAATATACTCATATTAATTCTAATTAAGCCTATTTAACTCATCTTAGTTAAGGTCTTTGGCCTAAGAGTGGTTGGTTAAGATAAACTTTTCTTTAAGTCTTCTCATTGTCTTTTCATTAATTTAATATCACCATCATAGTTTACAATCAGTTACAGTATTACACCAATTCTTTTACAGTTACAGCTCAGAAAAGTCTGATGAAACTGAATCTTTTATTCTGTGTAGGAGTCGCTCTCGCCTCCTCCTTTCTCAGGTAACGTTCCGTTCCTTTGTCCCTTAGTGACCAGTGTGTGTGTGTGTGTGTGGGGGGGTCATTAGGCGTTGTTCCATGCGGGGTCATCCCCTGCATGTCACCTCTGTATCTCTGTATATAAGTGTTTCACTGTGATCACCTACACAGAGTCAAAACCATTTATATTAACACATTTATATCTCTGGTCCCATTGTCGTTTCAAACACAAGTTACTCACATGTTTTTGTTTGGATCATTTATTAAAGTGAGTATTTTCATAATTTAAAGGGTTTTTTTGTACTAAAAAACAGACAAACATTTGTAATTGTCATTATTTATAGGTTATTGTGTTATTATTTTACTGCTCTGACTCATTGAACATTAAATCCTGCTGAATGTGGAACCTGAAAGGAAAATAGTTTTAGACCCCTGATCTGTGGTCAAATAATAACATAGTAACCTTCAAAAAATTTCAACCCCCCCCCACCCTGCCAAAGAAAAACAAAAACATTGAATTTTGTCTATAAATAACGAAACTTCAAATTTCTGTCTTTTAGTACAAAAAATAAAAAAATTAGCACAAATATAAAATATTTTCTTATAGTGCAAAACATAACATTAAATTCACATTTATAAACTCTCCTGTGGAAAAACCTGAACAAATATGACCGATCTGGAATCTGTAAAGAAAATTAAAGACAATTTGAAGCATTTTCCGCTTCTGTTCAGTGTAGTGATATGAACTGATCCATAATTACATTATATTTGATGTAGGGAAAAAAACTGAATATTGTTCAAATTACAATTTTTTTTTTCAGAAGTTTCACTTTTTGTCAGGTTATTCACATCTTTTTTGTTTGTATAGTTTATTAAAGTAAGTATTTTCATCATCTGTTTGTCGCCCACACATGTCCTGTCATGTGTTTCACTGTGTTTCTGCTTTTTTAAACTCTGCCCATGGTACCTTTTTTTAAATTATTTTATGTGATACCTTTTTTAAATTATTTTATGTGATATTGTATATTGGGAAATTTAAGACAAGTACTAAAAGTACAGTGTTGTACTTTTGTAGCCTGACAAGCCATAGTCTGTTGATGGTAAATAGAGCGTACGGGTGGAATCAAAGGTATGGTGTTTAAATTGTGTCAATAAGTTCAAAGAAAATGTTTGAAAGTGTCAGCAAAAACATCCTATAGGCTAATTAACATTAACACACCAGTAACAGTGGAGGAAAAATATCCATCCGGGTCCATTTACATGCTGCTTATCCGGCCATATAAGTATAAGTTTGTCCTTCTGCTATAACGTTTACTCCTGGCTGAGGGTCTGTGCAGCGTCACACCAATGATACAGGCAAAAATACTTTTGTCACGAGAGGTGGGCTGGTTTACTAGACTAGTACTTTTATATAAATTGATGAAAATGTAATTTTTTCTGGAATTTTATATTGGGTAAAATACAACTGACATTAATTAGTGATGGTGTTATTAGTTTTAACGTTAGTCTTTTAGGGTTCATTTATTTCACTTTTTTGTTTGGATAAAATATAAAGGTATGTATTTTTGTTATCATTTGTATTTTTAGTATTTTTTTTTTTCAATTACCAAGTGCAAAAATCTATATTTTCCTACGTATTTTCTTTTCAGTATGATGAAAAAAGCTGAAAATTTTTACTATTTTTCTGAAGACATGTCACTTTTTTCAGGTTATTCACATCTTTTTTGTTGGGATAGTTTATAAAAGTAAGTGTTTTCATAATTGTATTTAATATTTTTATTTTGTGCAGTTAATAATTGTTATTATTTCTATGGTGTTTTTTGGGGCCAGTGCAGATAAAATGCAGCTGAATGTGGAACCTGAAAGAAAAGTGCAGCATTAGAGGTCGTGCAGAGTGACAGTGTGAACATGGAACAACACTGACCTCATGTGGTGCTTTTCACCCTTTCACTGTGTGCTTCAGGATCTATCTATAAAACATACAATTAAGAAAATACTTACTTTTATAAAATAACAAAAACTATGTGAATAACCTGAAAAAAGTGATGTTTCTTAAGAAAAATATTGTAATTTAAACAATATTTTGCTTTTTTCGCATCAGACTGAAAATAGAATACAGAGTCATTTTCTGTGGGTTACTGTTGCACTCAGTAGTTCTGATTTTTAGTCTTTTTTTGTCTGTCATTGCAAAAAAAAAAACTAACACGAAAAAACATTAAATGATTTTATATATATATATATTTATTTATTTATTTATTTATTTTAAATCCAAACAAAAAACATGTCAATAAAATGAAAAAGTGAAATATCTTAACCCTAGAACATTAAAACTAATAACACCATCAGTAATGTCAGGTATATTTTACCTGATATAAGATAAAATTCCCAGATAAAATTACATTTTCATCAATTTATGTAGAAGTACAGAACATTTAGTTTTTTTTAAAAAGGTACCATGGGGAGTGTTTAAAAAGGCAGCAACACAATGAAAATCACATGTGTTCTAGGGTTAAGAAAAATAAGTGTAATTTGATCAATATTTTTCTTTTTTCACATCAAATTGAGAAAAAAATATGGAGTAATTTTTTGTAGGTCATTATTACACTTGGTAATTCTTGACTTTAGGTTTTTTTTTTTGTCTTTTAATGTAAAAGAAAGCAACTAAAACATTAAATGATGAAAGCACTTACTTTTATAAACTGTCCGATCAAAAAAGATGTGAATAAAGTGAAAAAATTTAAATATCCTGAGAAAAATAAGTGTAATTTTAGCAATAACATGTCATTATGGATCAGTTGTTCAGACGATAAACACTGAGGAACAGATGATGGTTCAAATTCTGTGTAGTTTTCTTCAGACATTTCAGAATGTTTACATGTATTTAGAGTCCTGTAAAGGTAGGTATGTGACAATAATTTTTAAAGTGACCCAATGTAAATAAAACTCTGTTCATCAGAAAGAGAATGAAAAAAGAAAAATATTGACACCAAAACCAAGTCTCTAGCCCAAGAAAGAAGGAAATTACACCAAAATTACCATTTCTAATTTCGCCAATTGAAATCTATTGTTTTTTCCTCATGAAGTGTAAAAATCTGTGATCTGGAACAATGAAGTACCACATAGACATAGTCATATCTCCCTTAGCTTTAAAGATAACTTCATGAAATTTTCTACAATGATAGAACCAAATCTTTTCAAGCTAATGAATTAGCTGGTGTTCTGGCAAACCAAGTACAAGAACTAATTAGCTCATTAATAATTAATGAATCTGCATGCATCTATCAACATATTGAATGTTATTATTGAAATTAAATTAAAAAACCCTCATGATAGGCTGTTTAATTCAATTAAATTGATCCTAGCATTCACAATGTTTAAATAAATGAGTACTTAATTAGCTAGACAGCCACACCCAATTAACGAGTTTATAATATTTTCCATTTTTTCAGAAATTTGCTGAACACGAGTAAATAAGTGTAAATTGTAAATGCAGATACAAGTAAAGGCAATATTTCAACAAGATAATAAGATTCTCAAGTTTTAATGAGAAATTTCCTAATCAGTAATCAACATACAGTAAAAAATTATTAATTATGTGAAAACTATGATAATTTTGAGATTAGAAAATTTCATTCAGACACCAAGCTTAGATCTTTTTCGAGTAACAATACTTAATTAATAACTAATAATATAAAGAGAGAATAAGATACAAAAATTACTGTAATTTCATAATCATTATTAGCCTAATGATGATATAATTTAGAATCATTAAGAAATAGTTAAAAAATTACAGCCGAGTTAACATCTAAATTTCATTTCAGTTTTTGTCTTTCCAGGATGTCGCTCCTTGAAACTCTTTTACACTTGAAATTGCTTTGGTCACAGACTTCTGATTTTCATAATAATGGTACAGAACATGACCATTCTTGAAATGTTCTGTAATATACTTCCTCGCAACACCTGGCTGACGAGATGGAGGGATTCTTCTTAGGTGGCATCGTTATACCAACTGTAAGAGAAAAAAATTATTAATAATATAAATAGGTTTACTTATTTTTTGTTTTATTTTTATCTAAATAAAATAGGGTAACACCAGGATTAAACAGACTGACAAATATTAATATAAATGCCAGGCCTACTTCAAACTCAAAGCAAACTTTTCAAAAACAGGATAAATTTTTAATAAAATACTATATATTCACTGGTTTATGGCAAATATAACAATGTAACGCACATTATTTGAAATAAAAATGCCTAAAACCTACGAAAACCAAAACATAAACACGATCACATGGCTATTTAGACAGTTTAAGCCAATCAGAACAGAGTATTGTAGTCACATGACATGACATCATCACACATTATCATATGGCAGCTTCCATCACGCACGGTAGAAGGTACCGTTCGCATCGATAGAATGCCACTAAAACTCACAAAATGATAGTTAAATATATAATCTACTAAATCTATAGGTTTTCAGACAAAGATTTACCCACCTTTCGAAGTGATAATAATGAATTTTCAGGATTTTGTAGACTTTTTTTTACTCAAATGCTTGAAAGACAACTCGTGGATGTAATCGCAAAATTCGAAAACAAGGCTGATCACGAGGATGTGAACTACGTTATCAAAATTGGTGTATTTCCAAGAAACAAATAGTTAGCAAATCGCAACAATTTATGTACAGTATCCAATCCGAGTTTGACCGGACAGCGCATCAGAGGTCAGCGCAGTGCAACGTAGAAGTAGTGATTGCCAGAGCTGGGTCATTTCCTCGTACCTAGTAAAGGTTCATACAGTCTTCCAAAGATAACTGTAAAGTTAGATTATTTTTGTTTAAAAGTTTGCATTGTGAATAGTTAGTATATATATATATATATATATATATATATATATATATATATATATATATATATATATATATATGTGTGTGTGACTGGTTAGTCTTGTATCCCACTTGGACTCGTATGGACATCACAGGAGACAGGTTTGGTCACAGCAGTATTGCCCTTTTTATTGCTCAAATACAGTGGTGGTACAAACATAAATAGCGGCAAATCTCAGGATTCTATTCCGTCTTCCAGAATGCTTTTTGTTTCTGTTTTATATAAGTCTAATATGTGAGTGTATGTGTGTTATAACATGTATTATAGAATGCACATTATGTAATTAAAACAATAAACACTGCAATTGCTTCTTTATGTGTTGACATTGTGGGGCAAATAAATATGAAACCATAAAATAATAGACTGTGTTTACAGAAGGTGATCATATAGTGGTAATATTAGTTTACAATGGTTGGGGAAACATACATAATAATCTCATTTGTGATGGAGATACTGTACATAGTGACCTGTTTTAGTCGGTAAATGAATGAATGAATAATTGTACATTTAACATGGAGCTACGTGGATGCAGTGGGACATACAGGCGATAATGTCTGCTCACGAGTGAGACAGTTAATTGTTAACTTGCTAGCATCTTGACATGACTAGCTCAGAAGCTACGTAATAATGAACCGAAGCTTCTCATGAAACAGTATTAACTTTACATAGAAAAGGAAATTATAAAAAATCAATTATGTTACCTGAAATACAGTGGTGGTACAAACACGGGCATAAATAGCGGCAAATCTCAGGATTCTGGAAACGTGGTCAGAACAAAGGAAAGTTAGCTTGCTAACCGGACATGTACAAAACTGTATTAAATATAATTATGCATGCATTACATTACGCTTAACCTATCAGTCTGTTTTCTAATGACACTGCATGTTAACATAGGACATAGGCATACTCCAAGGACTTTATATTATAAATAGTCTCGGACTGCTCATTAGCATGATCTACCTATTCCGTCGTCCAGAATGAAGTAAGCCTCGCGCTGTCCCACCATATGAACTCTAACGAGCGACCCATAGAGGGCGCCCTTGTACCATTTAACATAATTTTACACAGTATCAAGATGTACCCTGTTACAATATACATGGGCGTAGTTTTAGCATGGATTAAGGGGACGCATCCCCACCAATATCCAGCGATTGTTGTTTGGTCCCCACCAATATTTTTTGATCACTGGGGAAAAAAATGATCGGTCTCCGTCTTATTCACATAGCGGCGACGAAAGGGTTAACCAAAAGTTCCTTGCTGACACATGACCAATCTGATTGGCTGTGCCTTTCACGTCTTTCACGTGAGGCTCTAGGTTGTTTATTGTTGCTAGGAGCCAAAGACACTAGTAGTAGGAGGAGCGCCAAAACTGGAAGGCAAAGTATTTTCTGTCACCATTTTTGCCTGTAATCTGTAGTGTTACGTTATTAAACTACTGTGGCAGGCTTTGGTGCACCGTGGGTGACACTGACACATGACTGTCAAACACCAGTGAGATGGCAGGCAAAAGGAAGAAAGTGGACATACGGAGTTATTTTTCAAAGAAAATTGTAAGTCAAACTACCACTCAATGACGGTTGGAACAATGCACGTTAGCAGGGAAAAGTCGCTAGTTATCAAGTTGTCTGCTACTGTATGATGGCAGCACAACTAGTACTAACTGCAGACACTAGTTGAATATTAATTTGCTGTTAAAACGATGTCCTGCTAACGATCGAAATTTTGTGACACAATAACATTCTCTGCTCGACTGTGAGGGAGAAGGATCATTGAACGGAGTTATTTCCTGCTGTTGAACGCCAAATTTACCCACTTACCTGCTTTTTATTCTTATTCTTATTCTTTTTCTTTTCTATTTTTATTTTGTTCGGACCTGAGGAAGACCGACTTTGGTCGAAACGTCGTCCACTTTTTAAAAAAAATTTTTAGCTTTCACGGAGATTTTCCGTTCGGCTAAAACGGTTTATTTCCGTGTTAAGCTAGCTTCTTTTTCTGTTCTTTTTCGTCTGTTTCTTTTATTTAAAATTAAAATACACACATTCACACACTCAACGTACAAAAACACACAACATAAGACACACAAACACACACAATTATAGTTAAAAATGCAATATTTTGCGGACGAAGAGGGCTGGACGGTGGTCCGAAGAGGACGCCGCCCAGGACGCTTCATCCCCGGGGAGAGGGACGGGGGAGGCCGCGGTAGGGATATTTCCCTACGGGGGACGGACAGAGCACACAGGGCACCGGGGTTTAACAACGCCGGGGTCCGCCATCAATATAACCCACTTATAACTGCTTAATGCTGTATTGTTGAAAATACAGTAGGCCTACATTGTACTGATTTGTTTTGTGGAGACCTGTTTCATGGCAGAAGTAAACAGAAATCTAAACTATGCATGTGTGTCATTGATTGATTTGGTTGCAGGGGTGGAACTTCAGTACTTCAGTAAAAGTACAAGTTTTGTACTTCAGTAAAAGTACAAAAACCCTGCGAAATATTTTCTCAAGTAAAAGTAGAAGTATACAGAATGTATTTTACCTAACTAAAAGTACTAAATACTAACTTTTAAATGAACTTTTAAGTACAAGTTTGTTTTTTTGTTTTTTTTAGGCGGGGGGGGGGGGGGGGGGTTGGCTAGGTCCCCACCAATGTCAAAACCAAACCTACGCCCTTGACAATATATATATATAGACTTGCGGTACACCATCTACTTAGTTCTGAAAAGAACCGGAAATATTTCCTCAACGTTTCGGATGAAATGCTTCAACCGTCTTCAGGAGAAAGATTCAGAGGTGGGCAGAGACTGTCATTTATGAAGGAAAAAGGAGGGTTGTGGAGGGGTATACAAAGCCACGAACCACAGAAAAACACAGGGGGGCGATAACGAGTCAGGAAACAGTGTTATTGTTACTGTAGCACTGACTTAGCTGGTTCCTTCATGCATTCTGAGCCAATCACAAATGCCTCGCATGGACATGTATGAGGAAGTACCATAAACTATTGTTCAACCTCAAGTCATTTTTCTACCGTGAAAAAACAGCTGGAAACAAAACAATCTGGGCATTTAAAAAAAATAGAATATATTCAATATTAAAGAAATAATGATGGAATGACACCTTTAAAAAAGTTTTTCTGAAGGGGTGTTAGAACGTTGAACTCTGAAAAACTACATTAATGATGATGATGATGATAGAAGTTTAATATGAACAAAACAAAAAATGCAAATGCAACATGTTCAAAAAGGAGTGAGAAGGAGTCAAAACTTATCTAATCCCACCCCTTCTCCTGCACTAGCTTCAGTTCCCAAAGTTAGTACTAATACTGCTACTAAGAAACAGTTTAATAATAGTAATAATAATACATATGTACATTTGAATAATGAAAATAAACATACCGGCCAAAAAAAAGGAGCAGTTGATGCACATAAAAAATAAAGAGAAGTGAGTATGAAATAAACACATCCTTACACCTCCTGTCTGTTCCTCTACATTTCATCCCTGTATCCACTGAAAACACTCTTACTCATTATCTGAACCCGCTTCATCCTTACGAGGGTCACAGGGGTCACTGGGGGCCTAATCCAGCTCCAATGGGCAAAGACAGGGTCAGAGGTCACCCTCTATGAGTCTCCAGTTCATCTCAGGACTGAACATATACAGACAAACAATCACTATCACATTCACACCTAAAACACCGAAAAACACACTGGAATTCTTTCTACTCCACACTGAAACTGTCATTCAACACTGAGAAACACATTTATGGGTTTTTTGAACAACACAGAATATAAGCACAAGTATGACAGAGAGAGAGAGAGAGAGAGAGAGAGAGAGAGAGAGAGAGAGAGAGAGAGAGAGTGAGACAGCGAGTGACTGAGAGAGCGAGAACTTAAGCTTCAGTGCGTCCAGAAGACATCAGTGCGCCTGGAAGGCATACTTCCAGTGGACAATTCAGGTTTATTGTAGCCTACATAGACGGTACCGCCTAGCTGCGACCACGTTTAACAACATGCACAGATTGTTAGTTGTGATCATTTTCATCTTTTGTCACAGATCACTCGTTAGATCAAATAACAAAGATATATTTTTGCACATTCTACACTGTCTTGAAGGAATTTTGGTGAATCCACATGCAAGGTGTTTCCATGAGCTTGAAGCCCATGCTAGCACGATATTTCACATCACAAATATTGTAGGGCAAGGTGATAACTTACAGGCAAGACAGTGCTGAACGTTAGTAGTGGATAATTGCTGTTCTGCAACATTTCGATGACGAACTTCCGAGAGACAGTACCTTTGTGCCACCTACTGTTAGAAGTAGAACAGGTCACCCACACTATGATTTGTCAACAGAACAGCTGGAATTGTGTATGTGTCTTGGGCTTAACTGGCAAGGAATGGCCTCACTTTTTGGTATTGGGCAATGGACTTTGTACCGCCAACAATTGAGCGTACCACCACTCCAATACACTGACCTGTCTTCAGAGAACCTGCTGTCAACTGTCAGACAAATACTGGAAACTACGCCGGATGCTGGTGAGACTTATATACGGGCCAGTCTGCGCCACATGGATATTTGTATTCAGCGACAACAATTGACCCAGCAGGGCGATGTGTGCGTCACTGACAGACCATTTGCCGTCAGACCTACTACGTTCATGGTCCGAATGAATTACGGTGAGTACAAGGTTTTATTGTACACTGTAAAAAGTGACTCAATGGATCAAATTGTGCCAAGTTCTCAGATGTAATTTTTTTTGTTTCTGTCAAATTAAAATAATAGTTTGAATGAAGTAAAAAATGTAGTATTGTTAATTAAAAGATACAATTTAAACCAAAGAAAGTTTTCAAATGAAAACATAATGAAATCATAATTTCAACTTGTAATTTGCAATTTCTGCTTTGCATTAACGTGTTTTCACCCTTGCTTGAGCCAGAATCTTACATAACTTCAAAGCAACATGTTGTATGAATACAATGTATTCTTTCCACTTTCAGAAAAACTAATGTCTTTTCACAAGTGATCAAATTACTTAAATCAAACATAAAAATATGAAAAGACACAGTTCCAACTTCTCACATTTCTTTTATTGCATTTTTAACATTACAGCAACCTTGTGAAAAGGTTTTGAGGTGAGCTGGGCTAGTCTTTAGAATATAACTGTATAAAAATGAAATTAAAAATATACCAAATTAAATACTTTTTCAATATCTCAACTCCAATTGTTCAAAGGCACAATAAACAGCTCAAAATGGTGAGGTAGTTAAATCTTTCAATATAAAAAAGCATTGTATGAAGCGAATATATACATATACAATTTTACTCCGTGACAGTGCATTTAGCAGAGACGCACATGTGCACGCGCGCACACACACACATGCACTGCCCTCTACTAATCAACAAAGTGTCAGACTGCGTGAATACCCACCAACAATGTTGCATGACAACTGTTAACAGCAACAGCCTAGTCTCAATAAAAACAAGTGCCATTTAAACCCCATAGCGATGTCTAAAATGGCTCTGCTGAAGTTTGTAATGCTTCAGAAGTTGAGAATATTTGTAATTTGGTGACACCACAGTCCAATCCACAGATGACTGAAAAGGGGAAGATGGGGTGATTGGAGCAGAAGAGAGACCCAAATTATTGGCATTGTTGATAGAAGTGATAGTGAAAACTCAATTTATGTAATAACATCTCCTCATCATGGGTGATGAACAGGGGCGATTCTAGCACCTAACCTTCAGGGGGGCTCAGCCCCCAGTGCTGACAGTGGCACCTGTCTTGAACGAAAGAGTTCAATCGATTTCTAAACTTTTAATTGACCAATAAACTATCATCTACCATCCACAAGCACTGAAATAAAGATTTAGCTTACAAACTTACCAGTTCCATGTAAATGTATCGGCTTATTGCATGAGAAAAAAATGTTCTGGTTCTGGGATGTTCTGGTGAAGTGTGGTGGTGATAAATTGGCAAGAAAAAAAGACCCATAGACCACTAGGCTGTTTGTCGTTAGCTGCTACTGTGTTAGCTCACTGCAGGTCAACTCCTGGCCTACTCACACACATAGGTACTCAAATGTGATAATTCCTCTAAAGCAGGCAGGGGGAAATTTAACATTTAATTTCCTCAATATTTAATAATAACAGGTGTCTGGATAAAATTCATACAAGAAAAATGTACAGATGAATAGTATACTGTTCAAATATAAATAACCATCCATACTAACTCTTAAAGGTCTTTAATTTGGTCTAATTGTGATTCAAACTAGCCAGACATTATGAAGACCAGGTCTTAGCCCAGAGGGGGGTCTGGGGGGCCTCCCCCAGAGAAAAACAGATTTATTAAATGTAATGTTCTGTATTTTAGTGCATGTTAAGGTGACCTGTTTGACCAATCCTAATCTCATGACATAGATATAGAACACTATACAGTATATCAGTATGTTAGCATGTTAGCATGTTAGCATGTCCACCCTCAGGATCCACAGCCGCCATCTTGGTACAAAGTCCATATGTTTCTCACACTATCAGGGAAGATGTTGTCAACTGATGATCAGGCAAGAAGTGTTACCCCCATATAAAGATGGCACTGATTAAACTGAAACATTCATTCTAATTGACAGGGGTAGTTAATGTAATGTGTTCTATATCTTTGACCCCGTGACACGAAGATAAACATTTTTAAATAAAGAGACTGAAAGGTTTCCCATTAAATAAAAGTCCATATTTAATGAACATATTTAACACTGAGTAAATATTAACACAATATTATAAATAAAATAGGAGAATGTAGAAATGTAAACTAAGGATCAGGGTTAGAATAGTTTGGATTTTTCATTATAGTTTTGTTTTAGCTAGTTTGGACTTTTTTCCTCTAATTCAGTTAGTTTTAATGTGTCTTTTGAGCAGGTTTGATAGTTTTTTTCTGAATGCTTGGTTTTAGTTTTTTCATATATTTTATCTTCCTCACCATCCTATTCAAAGAAAAAAGTGAGGTGTGGGTCAGCTGGGTCAGGTAGAGGTGGGTTATTGACTGAGCAGAGACATAAACATATAGACAGTATGATGGATAAACTCCCTATAGCAGCATTTTAAAAATTAGGGCAATCTGGGTTTTGATGTAGGATTGATGCCCAAATATCAGTTGTAACATGTGTTGTTTGGAGCAGAGTACACAGGTGACTTTTTTTTGCCCGGCGATCCAGGGCATGAATCCCCAAAGCCACGCCCCCTCTCCGCAGATGATTCAAATCCTGTTGTCAGAAATGGATAAGATGGTTTAACATGTAAAGAAACAGAGCTCTAACCTGATTTGTCATGTGTTAGCGTTAGGCTATGCTCACCAACAGTCAGGGTAACGGAGTTAAACATCTAGTAAATAATGTGTGTGAACTGTCCCCATGAGCACCTGCACACAACTATGTCAATGCACTTATGCCGAACAATAGATCTATTTTTAGCACAAATCAATGTTTGCAAACATGCAACTTTCATTTATGAGTAATAAAGGGGTAGGAAGTTATTCACTGCGGACGGGACATGGCAAAGTTAAAATCCTACCAAAAACAACTTTTATAACCCATAACTTCACACACAGGTCACATTTCCCACGATGAAAGAGGACGTAAATGTACATAACGCAGTTGTTCACTGCAGAAATCAGCACAGATGCATACTGCACATGTAAAATATTACGAATTTCTCAACTACACTAGTACTGTACTCATTCTTACCTGAATGATTATCCAATGAAACAGATCATTTTAGATCCAAAATGACCAAGCCTACATGGTGGTTGTTCACAATGTCCAGTTGTGACAAAATTAGATCAATGATGGTGAAGGTGATTTTTATAGTTGTCCACAGACCAGGGAACACTACTATTGTATTTAATTGTTCACTAATTGTAATGGCACAGGCCTACCTTCACATCTTACTCTCACTCATCTGCAGTGGAACCACCATCAAATGTCCATTTGTCAAAACAATCAGGGCACGAATGCGGAAACCAATCAGAAAAGGGTGTAAGTAGAAGTATTTGATTGGTTTAGACAAATCACTTGGTGACATGACAGTTCTCCACTAAGCTAGGAGAACTCTGAGGCTGCGAAGATTTTACATAATGCATATTTTTTTCTTTTTTTGAAGGGAGCAACCAGGGGGTGCTGAGCAAATTTTTAGAGGTGCTGAAGCACCCCTAAAAATAGCCTAAACTCGCCTCTGGTGATGAACAAGAATAATGCTTCTCATTATAATTATGACCATAACCTTACGCCCAACACTCAGCTGCATAACTCAAATGGCATTCAAATATGACCACTTACACAGTAAACGTTGCTGCTTTTAACAACTTGATTTCAGGCCCAGAAGAAAAGAGACACTTGTTAATGAGAGCAAAGTGACATTCAGGACCATCGTGTTTTTCCATTGGAACACATAGAAATGTTTTTTCCCCCCTTTTGTTTAAACGAAAAAATATCATTAAAGTCACTGAAAACTATCATTGGGGAAACCTTCAGCCAAAGTAAGTTTTCAAAAACTACATTTTCATGTTTGTAAACACCCCTTACCTCCTAACATTAGTGACATCTAACATTAGACCACAGTGGCAAAGGCCTGTGTGTACGTGCACATGGGGGTATACAGACCTGAGCACGAAAGGGCTCCTCACAAACATTTAACATCAGTCACCCATTTGCTCACCCGACAGCTTCAGCTCATCTAACATCCGAGCTTGAGAGACCTGTGGGGAAATGTAAAGAACATAAAGAAGGTAGTGTATCAACATTTGTCATCACAACCCTAGTACTCCGCTTCATACACCACTTCATTATTGTTCACCATACACTATACTGATACCCTCAACCCACCGCAGCTCAAATGACATCAAATATGCATAGCAATGCATTCATGTGCAAAAAAATAAAAAAAAAATCACATCCACAGACCTGTGTTAGCTTTTCAAGCAGATCAACATCAGTGATGTCATCAAGTGCTGGTTTGTACATAGTGTATCTGGTCCTCCTGCAATGCATGTGAATAGTGCATTCAAAAGGTAACTAGGTAGGCCCCCCACCATGGACCAAACTGAGGGCAATGGCTGTACCTGCATAAAAATATCTGTCCTCACATATAGCTAGAAAAAGAACAGAAAGTAATTAGAACACTTGCAAAGTATAGCAAGAAAAAATTCCAAGGCACTCTTCGTCTTCTTACAATTAAAGTGTTTATTATATCAGCTAGTTCGTAGTTGTTCCACTATGAAGAAGCTGATATAATAAACACTTTTTAATTGTAAGAAGATGAAGAGTGCCTTGGAATTTTCTCTTGCTTTACTATTTTGTGGATCCAAAGAGCACCGTCGCACAAAACCCTGAAGAACGCCGAAGCCCTCCAACCAACATTGCTTTGATTTACACTTGCAAAGTATGGCCAATGTAGCAGTTGAACAAATCAATTTTATAACATTACCACATAATGGCAAACAAACCTTTGAAATCTAGAGCCATGTGGCCATGGCCTTCGTGCCCTTCAAACATCTCCCATTGGGATAGTGGTTGCATAAGGAGGCAAAGATATTCTCTCCTTGTTCCACCAAGGTCGATAGCTTCCTCAGTTACTCCCTTATCATCAGAAAAATTGACAGTCAAAGTGTTGCATGGGTTGAATGTAAAGACCCCGTATGGCCCCATCAAGAACATTGGCGCGATTGATGTTTAATTTTGAAAAGGTGTTGCCATTGATTTTTTTTTGCCAATTCCTTCAGAATGGGAAATCTTGATCTTCTTTTGGGCGCCTTCAAGAGAGAAAAGAAGACATTGTACACACATTTACAACCAGTTGATTTTCACAATGGTTGTGAAAATCAACTGGTTGAACGCCCACCCTTATGTACAATAGGTGTGGCGATATTTCAAAACTGTAACCTCATACTCTTCTTATACACTTATGTCTGGTCTTGAATGCTGGCAACGTTAGCACTCAACAGTTCACGGTCTTCCTCTTCCTTCGAATCTGCAATTATGTCAATGTATGTCCCAATGTGACTCTCTGACCGATGTCCTGCCTGGCCACTCACTGATGGTTGTTGAGGTGGTGTGGTGCATGATGGCTGCTGGCCGCTGGTAGAGTGATCCTCAATGAGGTCGTCCTCCACATCAGAGCTGTCTTCACTGTAGAAGTCATCACTCATACACTAAAGAACAAACTACATTTATTCAGGTTGAAAGCACAATAAACTAGCACAGAGGCTGGACTCTTAACACTGTTTGCCAAACTGGATTTTCAGTGTTAAGCCTTGTAATGTAATGTGCATATTAATGTGGGAATTAACATCACCAAATATCATCAAATACCAAACATCACCAGCATGCTTACCTCAAGTGATCAAGAAGACCGTAGGTATAAAGATGCCCGTTTGAATATTTTCTGTATAAGGATTTCATCCAGGTTTTGGCCCTCACACAGTGATGGAGGAACAAGCTTGTTGCCACAGGGCATGACAATTTCTAAGCAGATAAAGATAGTTTGATTAAACACAGACGTTGTCACTTAACCATGTCAGAATATTAGGGAGTGTTGTATAGAGTACTTGAAAATCACACTCAAGTAGTTTGAATCTCCACCCTCACAAGCCTTGTGCATACACCTCTAAACATGTCCCCCCTACTACTACTATAAATGTAATGAGAGAGAGAGAACGAGAGAAACAGACAGAGAGAGACAAACAGACAGAGATGGTGTTTGTTAGCAATGAATTAATTTTTCTTTGTGTTCAGCCTTAGAGTTTACAATCAATAGTTTAACCTTCATCACAACACCATGTACTGTTGTCCACTTTGGTACTTACCTCACATTATCAGGAAGACTCACTTTTGAAGCGAATGCATGTCGAAGCTTGTTGCTTACAGCTACACTTCTTAAATTCAAATGCATTCAGAATGTATCCTTTCCGGTGTCGTTTTGTTTTCTTGCTTTGCCTGACAATGCTGCTGTCCTGAGCAGAAGGCAGCAAAATGACATCCTTGTTGAAGGTCTTGTGTATTCCTGACATTGGTCTTTAAAAACATGATAGAGCAGAACGTCAGACAACAAGACACAATCAAAAACAGTTCGAGCATCACATGAATGCGCCATGCACCAATGGCTCTAATGACCTCAATTGTAAATAGGGACTGGGACTGGGACTGTCCTTAGAGGAGAGCGGGGTAAGTCGATCCACTTTTTTACATTTTTCACAACAGCTACGTGTTAGACATTTTTGTTCCAAATCTGCAAACCATACCACCATGGTCAGGAATGTGGGGTAGAGCCAACACAAAATCTCAGGTAAATAAACTGTATTACAACAAATGCAACAATTAATCAATAGTTAGGTAGGGAGATAGATAGTAAACACGGTGTGGAGAGAAAGATTTTTTGGCTATATCAAAGTTGGTGCACAAAGGTCACATAGAGGCATGCACGCAGACACACACACACACATATATATGTACACACACACACCCAGAGTGATTGTTTGTGTATATTTCCCATCAGTGCCTTTTATCTTCTAAATTGACATTTAAATAAAATAATAATACTTTTTGGTAGTTTTGATCAGGACTGAGGCTAATTAACAGATTTATGTGTATTTTTTTCTCACATCAGTGCCTTTATTTTCTTAATTGGGTTGTAAAGAGTTATTTTTTTTAATTAAGAAAAAAATAATTGGTAGATTATGCAAAAAAGAAAGATGTATAGCACATTTTGTGTACAGGACAATTCAAGATGCTTTACATAAAACATTAAAGAACATTTAAATTATTAAAATGCATTAAAAGACAATTACATCTAAATCATCGGTCTATTATGTAGTCACTCAAATGTCATTCAAATGGGAAAGTCCATTGAACTAACAGGAACAATAACACCCAGGCAACTCACGCTATATAACATAAAAGTTACTAACGTCAGTATCCAACCTATTGTATGCACGTGATTGCTTACTGGTCAAAGGCACAATAAAATAAATATACTTTCAAAGTATTACTTACATCCAGCGTCCAAGCGAATTGCACATCTGGCTGGAGATGCCTCGACTGACAGGTTTTTTCTTTGTGAAATGCTTAAAGATAATGTGCATGCTCAGAAGCACTTGGGAGCCCAATGCAGCGGGATGCCCATTTTGACAGGACACCGGCTCTGATTAACCCCATTGGTTTGAATTGCAGTAGAACCACACTCACACTGTGACACATCATGAATGTGAGCAACCAAAGAAGCAATAATAACAATATTAACTTTGTTTGCGAACCACCATGACTATTCTGCATTGAGACACACCGGTGTAGGACATTAACTAAAGTGTCTACTAGTCGGCACATCGACTTCCATAGCACAAGTCGACGTAAATTTGGAGGAGTCGAGAAGTTGCATGTTATTCTTTCTCTCCCTGCCTCTCTCTCTCTCTCTCATCGCGTAAACACAGACAAGACGTAAACAACATACCTGCAGGTAAGACAGTTGTGGTGGGCTAACAAAACAAGAGTGACAGACACACATCGCATGTGTGGAAATACTTCACTTTAGATAAAAAAAAAATGCACAGCATCTGAAGAGGTATCAGCTAACATGAATGATACGAGCAGCATTCGCTAGCTAACCTGTGTGATAAGCAGCGCAGGCAACCTGCATTATGACAACACGCTCTTTTCCCCCAAAACATAATGTGGACAGTGTTGAGTTCATCTTGTTGACCTTAAACTTTTTTCACTTAATATATAAAGTGAGTACGTGTGACAGATGTGTGGACAGCCCAGTTTTAGAACCGTAGGTCCAGACCAAATGCAGACATATGTTCACCTACTGATGTTGTTACATTTAACAGAACTCTTTGCTAATGTTAGCCTTTGTTTTGTTGTGGTTAAAATGCTGTTTGTGTCAGTGGACATTGATACATTGCAGTGAACTTTAATACAAGTTGCTCATTACTGGACAGACATGTGTCCATGTTTTTTTTGTTTTGTTTATTTAGCTGTGTGTCTGTGTTATTTCTCCGCTGACAATGTGATGATGTCATCATGACCCGTCGAGGCGACTCCAACTTTATTGACAGATAAGTCGACTTGAAAAAAACTGACGTTGTTAATGCCCTACACCGGATTATGGTGCCATCTACTCTGTGACCAATCTTGCTAGTCAATTTTAGTTAACAGCCATAGCCCTGAAGTTTGAATATCTGCACCCTTGAAAGGTATGGGAATACCTGTTGCATGAAAAACAAAAATGGTCATACCTTTTCCTTTCCTCTTGAATTTCAGGTGCTAAAACGCCTGGCCTGAAATCTTGGGGTTCCCAGTGTTGACGGCATAGGCGAAGGATTACTAGCACTCCACATTGAAATTTGGACTAGATGCAACCTACAGCGCAGTAATCAGTGGTGCACTAACCTGGTTCTGTCCCTGCCCTCCCCTCTATCTTATTTTTCCTAGATGTTAAAATTGCCCGCTTCACTTTCCCCAATGATAAAATTTAGCAACTGAGTTTTTTCTTTTTCTGTTTTCCTATATTTGACCCCATTAATAAAAACTGGAATGCTAAAAAACTCATTGGCTCATTGGAAAGTTTAAAAACATCGGCTAAAAGAGTGAAGAGACCGGACAGTCTTCCACACTTTCTCTAAAATTACAAAACAGGCACTGGTCTGACACAGCGGCCTCAACGTGGGAGATGAAAGCGTTTGAGGTGAAGGCTCCATGTAAAATTCTCCACTGGAGGTCGGCTGTCCTCTTCTTCAGGGGAGGTTTGTACAGAGCTCTCCACTGCGGCTGGTGGTCTCCTCCCAGTTTGCTGGTCCACACAGTGGGAGTCTGTCTTTAGTGGCAGTCTGTCTTTAGTGGCAGTCTGTCTTTATTTATGGCCTTGACACAGCTCCTGTATAGTTCTTTCTTGTCTGCGTTGCGGAGGTCGATGTTCTTCAGACTCTCAAGGAGAGGTCCGCCACAGTCTCCTAATCGGGATAGATGTTCAGTTCTGGGAAGGGGTCTCCTCGATCGGGTTCAGTCCCTCTGGCGAAGTCCATGAGGAGACCCCTCTCTCTCCCCGAGATTCTCTATCTCCACAGCTGTAGAATCTTCTGGCACGCCCTGGTGGACCGGACCCCCAGCAGAGAACCCACAGCCCGGGCATCTGACAGCTCTGGCCCTGCCACGTCCACCAGTAACCGAAGCAGCAGTGTGCCGGTGCGGAGCAGTGCCGTCGTCAGCCCAGGCGTGGCTCCACTGGAGAAGTCCAGTCTGGCTCCATGCACCAATGGCTCCTTTAACAACCAGAACAGAGTGTCAGAGCTTTTGCTTGGACTGCTTTTAAAAAGGGCCCAGGACTTAAAAACACTTCGATAAAAAAGAGGAACCCCGTTAAAATGTAATAATTTAGAATTAATTAAAAACAGGGCTGTGTCCACCCCCAGGTTACTCACAAGATACAACTGGCCACCTCTCGCCACACAAGATCTGCGGGGCCTGTTAAAAACTTTTGTAAAAACTGTAATCTAAAAACTGCTGTTCTGCTGGCCATGTGGATAAGGCCCTGGCCCCCTCCTCTTTTGATAAAAATAACACCCCCTGTGGCACCCAATGCCGACCCCCCCCAAAAAAAGTCTACAAGCATTGCTTTGACTTTTCTAGCAAACCTGCGGGGGGGTCCATGGTAGCGAGGCGGTGCCAGAGGAGGGACACGACTAAAATATTGAGCACTTGATATGACATCTGAGGGAGTAGCCATTTCCGTTTATTCAATTTGTTTTCTATTTTTTCGGTGACGTCCTCCTAGTTCTTTTTGTTGTTCCTCCCCAGGAAAACTCCCAGGTACTTTAGGCCATTGCTTTTCCATGGGGAAGAACCGGGAGGCCGCTACGCCATCTGCCAACAGCTTGGGCCTCGCTTTTCGACCAGTTTACCTTTGCTGATGACAGATGGTTAAACAAATTGGTTAAAACTTTTAAAATGTCAATGTCATTCTGGTTGTTAATAAAAACAATGACATCACCCACATATGCGGATAAAACAATGTTCTCATTAAAACCAGGTAAAGTCAGGCCATCAATGCTAGTGTGTATCTTACAGAGGAGTGGCTCCAGGGAGAGTGTGTAGAGCATTCCGGACAGGGCGCACCCCTGCCGGATGCCTCTACGGACCCTAAAAGGAGCACACAAACTGTCATTAAATTTCAGTATACTTTCAATGTCACTGTACAATACCTGGATCTTGGCAATAAAACCAGCGCTGAACCCAAACTTTTCCATGGTTTTCCAGAGGAAGCTCTGTTCAATGCGGTTGAATACCTTTTCCTGGTCTAGTGAAATCAGACCAGCATCGGTGTCCAAAGAGCTGGAGACCTCCAAAACGTCCCAAATGAGGTAGACATCGTCTACCATTGACCTACCGGGGATGCAGTAGGTCTGGTCCCGGTGGATGACCTGCTCCATAGCTTCCCTCAGCCTGTTAGCCAGGGCCTTTGACAAGATTTTGTAGTCCACGCAAAGGAGGGACACAGGGCGCCAGTTCTTTATTTCCTGGAGGTTTCCTTTCTTCGGCAGGAGAGCCACCACCACTCTGCGGCAGGACTGTGGCAGGGACCCTTCGGCCAGGCTTTAGTTAAAAACATCAATAAAATCTTCAGATAAAATGTCCCAGTATGCTTTAAAAAAAACTCAACAGTCAGTCCCGCCAGTCCTGGAGCTCTTCGTCCCTGCATGCTCTGCAGAGCGACGATTAACTCTCCTGCCTCCAGCGGCTGGTCCAGCAGTGAGTTGGTGTCCTCCAATACCTTTGGGAGGTTTTTGCAGAAAACGTCCAAGAGAGGATTATTGTCCTCCTCCAATTCACTGCTGTAGAGGGTGGAGTAGAACTCGCTGAGTTCCTGCCCTGTGTCCGATAACAGCGTGTGGATGGTTTTTCGTTGCCCCAGCTTCCTCTCCAAGCCGAAGAAGAAGCTAGAGGGAGCATCCATCTCTGATGTTCTGTATCCGGGACCCTGTACCTTGGTGTCCAGCAGGTCGGCCAAGGCCATTTCTTTAGACTTGAGGGTTTCAATACAACCTCTGTTTCCTGTGGAATTAGTGATGGCTTCTAACTCCACTATTTCAGTTTCCAGGTCACTAATAGATCGACAAGTATCACGAGTGACATTGACAGTATACTGCTGATGTTGAGATGTGCTCTCATTTCAATTAGATTGTGAAACATATTGTATATGTTGTGATCTTTTTGTTTTTGGTTTTATACCCCATTGTGTTTATTTTGGCGTCTCATGTCACGTGACCTTAATCAAGGGAATTGCTCACAGGTATGCCGTGTTGGTAATTAATAAAACAGGTGAGGCCGTGCATGCGGTGCTCCTCTTCACTCAACCTGAAACAAGCGTTATGTGTGTTTGATGCGTTTAACGTTGTGTGGAATATACTCTGCTAACAGGTTATGGGCCCAGAGTAATCCCATAACGCGAAATATTAGGTGAAAGTCGCAACGTTTACTGCGCGCACCTGAGAATTGCGAAGATGAGCAGAAAGGAAAGAGAATCGACAAACAGCCGCTGGGCTAGGCTCGTTTTTGATGGTGATGAGAAAAATTATGAGATTTGGGAAACCAAGTTTTTGGGGCACCTGTGTCTCCAAGGATTAAAAGACACAATTCTAAATGAACCCGAGGAAGCAAGCGAAGAAGATGAAAAGAAAAATGCAGAGGCCTATGCGGAGCTCATCCAGTTTTTGGACAACAAGAGCCTGTCCCTGGTAATGCGCCAAGCTGCTGATGATGGGCGCGGGGCATTGGACATTCTCCGTGAGTACTACGCTGGAAAAGGAAAGCCCAGAATAATCAACTTGTACACAGAGTTAACCTCGCTGCAAAAGTCACCCACCGAAAATGTCACAGAATATGTCATTAGAGCAGAGACTGCGATCACAGCTTTGAGAAGCGCAGATGAAACGCTCAGTGACGGACTTTTAATAGCTATGGTGTTGAAAGGGTTACCAGAGACATTTAAACCTTTTGCTATACATGTAACCCAGAGTGAGGATGAGGCCAAAATGACTTTTGCTGAGTTCAAGACAAAGCTCAGAAGTTATGAGGATGTTGAAAATATGCGCGCAACTGTGTCTGCGGACAATGTTATGAAGGCAAGAGCGCAGTTTGGCACAAAGCGCGCGCCCGCCGGAGAAAAGGACAGTCATTATACGGACATTGTATGTTACAAGTGTGGTGGCAAGGGGCACGTAGCCAGATCCTGTTTGCGCAGAAGATGGTGCCATCATTGCAAGTCCAACACACACAACAGTGCGAACTGCAGGCGAAACAAGCAGAGGGATGACGTGCGTAAAGCAGCCGACGAGACTGGGGGCAAGGAGTATGCATTGCGGATATGCGACTCCGAATCAGCGCGGGATATCAAGAGCAAGGGCCTGATGGTGGATGCAGGTGCGACGTCTCACATAATCACAGACATCGCGAAATTCATGAAGTTCGACAGCACTTTCCAAGCCGGGACCCACTGGATGGAGCTGGCGGACGGATCCAGATGCAAAGGTGTCGCCAAGCGCAGAGGTGACGCGGAGGTGTGGCTTATCGACAACGGAGGCAGGAGCTTTCGAACAACGCTGAGGAATGCCTTGTACATTCCCACCTACCCACAGGACATCTTCTCTGTGAAAGCTGCCACGTCCAACGGAGCTACGGTGACCTTCAATGAGAAGAAGAATGTGCTGCTGCACAGAGACGGTACCAAATTTCCCATACATGTACACAACAAGCTTTATTATTTACCCACAGCAGAGAACTTGTGTAAGACAAATGATGACCAGTGTAAGAAAAGTCTTGATTTGCAGAGCTGGCATGAAATTTTAGGACATTGCAATTATGCAGATTTAATGAAACTGAAAAATGTTGTGGATGGAATGGAAATTAAGAATGAAGGTAACAAACATGTTTCACAGTGTGAAGTATGCACTCAGGGGAAGTTTGTTCAAACAAGAAACAGAGGGCCAGATTTGAGGGCCAAAGCACCACTGGACATGGTGCATACTGATCTAGCTGGCCCTATAGATCCTATGTCTAAAGATGGTCATAAATATGCACTTTCTTTCACCGATGATTACTCTAGTGCAGTTTTTGTTTATTTTCTGAAACACAAAAGTGACACTGTACAGGCTACAGAAAAATTCATTGCTGATGTAGCGCCATATGGCAAGATTAAATGTATGCGATCTGACAATGGCACAGAGTACACATCCAGAGAGTACCAAGAATTAATGTGCAGAATGAGTATCAGGCATGAGACTTCCGCCCCATATTCTCCACACCAAAATGGTACAGCGGAACGCAATTGGAGAACCCTGTTTGAAATGGCCAGGTGTATGCTGATAGAGAACAAGCTGCCAAAGATGCTGTGGACCTATGCTGTCCAGACAGCTGCTGTGATAAGAAATAGGTGCTATAATAATCGCACTAAACAGACACCTTACTACATGTTGACAGGTAGACAGCCAAATCTAGCTAGAATGCAGAAATTTGGACAAGAGTGTTATGCTTACAAGCAACAACAAAAAGGAAAACTGGATTCCAAATGTGAGAAGGGCATTTTCATTGGTTATGATAAAAATAGTCCTGCTTACATGGTGTACTACCCCAGCACCAGAAAAGTACAGAAACACAGACTAGTGGAGTTTGTAGTCAAAAAGAAGGAAGAAGTGTTGGATGCAGAAGACAATTTTGACATTCAAAATGAGAGAAAATTTGTGACAATCCCACAAGCATTTGGAAGTCAGGAGATGCTCACAAATAATGAGACAGATGTGAAAGATGAACAAAATGAACAGACAGTAAAGACAGAAAATGAAGAAGGTAGAAAGGAAGAACACAAACCTGATGAGAAACGTTATCCTGATAGAGAGAGAAGAAAGCCTGACTTTTATGGTTATCGAGTATGTGGTATTGAGGAGGATATTACCAATATTGACTACTGTTACAGACTCCTGTGTAATGTTCCTCAAACATACACAGAAGCAATCACTTCAGTCAATGCAAAACAATGGGTCAATGCCATGGATGATGAAATGCAGTCTCTAGAAGACAATGCTACTTTTACCTTAACTACTCTTCCCAAGGGCAAAGATGTAGTGGGGGGTAAATGGGTTTATGCTGTGAAGAAGAACACTGATGGGTCAGACAAATACAAAGCCCGATATGTAGCGAAGGGATTTAGCCAAAAGAAAGGGGTAAACTATGATGAGACTTTCTCTCCTACAGCTAACATGACTAGTATTCGTGTATTAGCACAGAAAGCAGCACAAGATAACCTAGTTGTCCATCAGATGGATGTGAAAACAGCCTATCTTCATGCACCTATCAAATGTGAAATTTACATTAAACAACCCGAAGGTTATGAGGTGACATCAAAAGAAGGTGACAAGCTAGTGTGCAAACTAGAAAAATCCCTGTATGGTCTGAAACAATCAGGACGCAACTGGAACAAAATGTTGCATGATCATTTGTGTGACATGCAGTTCATACAGAATCCAGCTGATCATTGTGTGTACAGCAAAATTACTGACAAAGAAAAAGTGCACATTATCATATGGGTTGATGATTTGATTATTGCTGCGAATGATGACAAGGTCTTGCAAGGTGTTAAAGAAATGCTGAAATCCAAATTCAGAATGAAAGACCTAGGCAGATTAACACATTTTTTAGGAATTGACTTTGAACAGTCAGAAGATTGTGTTAAAATGTCACAGTGCAAATATGTACAGAAAATATTGGAGAGATTTGACATGTCGAACTGTAAGTCTAGAGCTACACCCTGTGAACCAAAACTTGACTACAATGATGATGCTGAAATAATGGATGATGTGACAAAATACAGAGAGGCAGTTGGAAGCCTAATATACCTAGCAACTTGTACAAGACCAGATTTGAGTTTTGTAGTGAGTAAATTATCACAATATTTCACCAGACCAACTGTTGATCAATGGACAACAGTAAAGCATGTGTTAAGATACTTGAAAGGCACTCAAAATAAAGAGCTATGCTTCAAAAAGCACAGAGATGAAAATGTAATCCATGCTTATAGTGATGCTAACTGGGCCGCAGATGTTGATCGAAAAAGCACAACAGGTTACTGTATGAGCCTGAACATCAATGGGCCATTTGTTGCATGGAAAACTAAGAGACAGCCTACAGTTGCACTCTCTACCTGTGAGGCTGAATATATGGCTTTGGCTGCAACCATGCAGGAGTGTCTCTACTTAAAACAGCTTCTAAAGTACTTTGATGGGCAGATGTACAGGTGTTTAATCCATGAGGATAACCAGGGCACTATAGCTCTAGCCAAGAACCCTGTACATAGGCAAAGATGTAAACATGTAGACATTAAATACCACTTTGTGAGATCTACATTACAGAATGATGACATGAATTTGGCGTACTGCCCAACCAACGAAATGGTTGCAGATATCCTAACGAAACCAGCTAGCAAGATAAAATTAATGAACTTTGAACCCTTTATGTTTGGTGAATGACCTATGATCAAGTATGGACTCTGAACCTCATGATGTATTGTGAATGATGATGTATTGTGAAAGAAAAGAAAAAGAAAAACCTGTAAAATTTGTGTTGACATGGATTTTGTAAAATGTGAAAATGTGAGCAAGTGGGGGTGTTGAGATGTGCTCTCATTTCAATTAGATTGTGAAACATATTGTATATGTTGTGATCTTTTTGTTTTTGGTTTTATACCCCATTGTGTTTATTTTGGCGTCTCATGTCACGTGACCTTAATCAAGGGAATTGCTCACAGGTATGCCGTGTTGGTAATTAATAAAACAGGTGAGGCCGTGCATGCGGTGCTCCTCTTCACTCAACCTGAAACAAGCGTTATGTGTGTTTGATGCGTTTAACGTTGTGTGGAATATACTCTGCTAACAGCTGACATAAAAACTTTTATTTCAGTTTTTCCATGGTCCCACCCCTGCCTAAGACATGTAAAATAATTTTCCCTTTCTCTAAAAGCAGTCCAAAAAACCTTAAAAGCCTCTCTAAAACCTTTATCAAACGTTAAAACCGAATTAAAATGCCAGTATGCACTCTTGGGTAAAATATTTTTCATAAAAACACTACGTAAAACTAAAGGATCACTAAAACCAACTGGCAATATTTGACATTCTTTAAATACATTAAAATGATACTTAAAACAATAAAACCGGTCTAACCTAGCTAAAGACATGTAGTTTTCTTTTAGGTGGGACCATGTATACTGTCTACAGTCTGCATGCATCCTTCTCCATACATCCACCAGACCATGAGAAGCGACCAGCTGCTTCAGCGTGTGCTGGGAGGCAGGATGAGGCTCTGCATGGGTGCGATCTAAAAGTACATTTTCCATGCAGTTAAAATCCATACCCAAGAATAAAACCTCCTCTGAACCACAGCAGTCCAACCTTGTCTTCACTTTTTGTAAAAAGCTCTTCCTCTCTGTGCCATTGGTCGGTGCATAGATGTTGATTAAAAACCAGGGTGTGCTGCTGAACTGTGCCTTGGCCTAAACACATCTCCCCTGGACAACATGTTCGACCTCCAGAGAGGAAGGAGTGAATGTCCTGGAGAACAGGAGGCCCACTCCTCCACTGAGGGAGGTGTTGTGTCTCAGGACCACCTGTCCCTCCCACTCCCTCCTCCAGTCTGACTCCACCTTTTCATCTCCATGAACTTCTTGTAAAAACAGCACGTCGATCCGCTTTGCCCTCGTTGTTTCAAAGACCAGTGCCCTCTTTCTTACCTCTCTGGCACCGTTCACATTCAAAGTTCCTATTTTAAAACATGACATGGTTGATAAAATAAGAAAAATAAAAACACTAAAAAATAAAAATAATTAAAACTTAAGTTGTTTTCTCACTTTTACTAAATGTTTGGTTAATCTGTATATTTGTGTGGTAAGTTCTGATGTTGCTTTGTTTTTGATTGTGTCTGGATAAATGGGAAAAAACTAATATGTTTGGGAAGTGTAGTGCTATGTTTAATCTTTTTATTTCTTTTGTTTTTTTCTAAAAAAAACTTTTTATAATTTTTTCTGAATATGCGTTTTTTTGACTGGCAGTGACCTGGGATGATGACAGGTCACTGCTGTCAGAGAGTTCTCCATCTGAATCAGTGGATTCAGCCACTGCCTCCTCCATCCTCCCAGCTTTGCTACTTCCCGTTTCCTTTGACTTCACCTTTGCCTCCCCAGCACAACCTCCAGCTTCCTTCCAGCACTGCAGCCTCAAGAGGTGCACCTACACTCACTCCACCTGCTCTCTCCCTCACACTCTCCTCTACCTTGCCTATCGCACACACACTTTCACTCACTCCTCCAGCCTCACACACACTTTCACTCACTCCTCCAGCCTCACCCAACTCACACAAACTTTCAGTCACTTTCTCAGTCTCACATATCACCCCTGTGTCACCTACACTCCCAGTTAACTCACCCTTCTCTCCCTCTATCCCACCTGCCCCCTCCATTCTGCTGGTCCCTCCACCCTTCTCTCACCCCCCTTTTTTCCATTTTTTTCCATTTTCCCTGGCCCACGCTGGAGCCGCAGCGACCGTGGCCCACGATGGAGCGACCGCGGTGGAAGCCCCGAGAGCCACGGACAGAGCCCCGCCTTCGGGAGCCGGAGCCCCCCCCCCCCAGGATCATGAACAGCTGTCTTCGGTGGGACACTTCGTGCTTCAGTAGAGGTGACTTGCACCCAGACAGGATTTGCCTGATGGGAGAAATCACCCTACCATGCTTTAGACAGCTGGTTGACCACCTGGTGAACCCGCTCCAAAAACAGGACCACGGCCCTGTTCATGCAAGCGGCGGATTTTATTGATCCATGATCAATAATGTCCCCCATAGCTAAAGCGACATCCTCCACGCTGCACGCAGACCCTGCACCGACCCTGATGCCATGTCTGCGCGACAGCGAAGTGAGACGACTGGACGCCATGACAGGGTGCGCCGTGTCCACCCCGCAGACCAGGTTCGGTCTGCAAAAGTGTAAAAACCACCACCCTTTTACAAAAATAACACCACCAGATGAACAATAAACACTTTATCCCACCACCACTATCACCATGTAAATTATAAAGAATGAAAAAGATTGAAAAACCGAACAATCACACAGTGTCTCTCCCTCTCCTCAATACACCCTCCTCCCGGAAGAAGAAGAATAACCTTTTTACTGAACAGTTTTTCTATATTTTGTGGTAGATGTTTATTTTTTAACTTTTTACATAATTAGTGCAGTTCTGTTATTTTACAATGTCTGTAAGTGTGAGTAATTTTGAGTGTAAGTAGAGTGTGTGTGATCCAGATAACCCACATTATTAATAACCCGTATTGGCCTTTTTGCAGAATAGTTAGTGAAAATATTGAACTGGTGTAATTATTTTCCCAAATATCGAAACAGCGACTGAAATATGATCAAATAATGGAACAGAGAGATTTAGGATTTAGAACCTGTTTGTTTTATTTAAAGGGGTCATATCATGCAAAATTGACTTTTTAACATTTTTACAGCACATATATGTGTTGTCTGCGTGTTAAGAGACCCTGGAATCATGAAAAAAAAACATCCACGCGCCTTTTCACTTCATCCGTGTCTTATTGGAGGGGGCGGAAAACGCTCCGTTTTGATTTGCTGCACCTCACACGTAACAGGCGCCCTTTCGTTTGAATATCCCACCCCACCTGCTCAGCTAAACCCACCTATTGACCTATGACCTCTGCTCGGACTCGGAGATCCGCCATTATTCTACATTGATCGCAGAGACACAGAAGGAATGTGTCGGCAAACTCGAAACACTTCTGTTCCTGGTTGAAAGGAAAAACACAAGTCGCTACATCGGCTTCAAACTTCAGAAGATGAAAGACTGAAGTGGATTGGATTTATTTTGAAGGAAACTTACCAAAGACCCTGTTAGTGTCCACTTCACAACGGACTGCTTTTCTAACCTGGGTCAGTACAACAGAACTGGCCTCAAGACTGTGCCTTAAACCTGGAGCAGAACCAACTGTCCACAACAAAACAGCAGAGAAGGAACATGTAAGTATGTTTATATAATATGGTCTGTGTTTGTATTTCGAGTAACATCAGTTAATGCTAACAAGAGCCGTGACTGCCGCTAGCTAGTTATATAACCTTACAGCAGTGACACAACAGACGGTGTAAAAGTGCTTAGTGTTACTTGTTGGTAAATTTATAGAGATTCTCTACATGTTTTGGACAATTACATGAGTTGTCGACACTCCGGGCTGATTAAACCACAATTATAGGTGTAAGAGCAGCTGTAGCACACATGTTAATGTTGCTAATGTAACTGGAGATACCAACTACAAATATTACTGTCCCTGGTGTTTAGACAAAGACATCTACACCAATAAATAGACCCTGTAAAATAACCTTGGTTAGAAGAACACTTTAGAGAGCAGCTCATCTTTTGGATTTTCTGGATCCACAGGGTATCCTGTATGACCCTGCACAACTGCAACACAGTCAGTCCATGATGTGACTTACTTCATATTTCACATGAACATTTTAATAAGTTACATAAGATTACTCGTTTTAGCTATAGCAGTGTAGAGGTTGATGTGTCTTATTATTATTTTTTTATTATTATTATAGAATCTTCCAGCCCCATCCATAAGATACCTACATATATTGTGTATGGAAGCTGCCTACTGGAGCTGTTTGAGGTGTTGCACTGTGTGTCAGCGGGTGTCAAATGTGCATACAAGACAGTTAGGTACGTTCATCTCTGTAGAATAGTAATGCTATCATTGCCAGTTTTCCAGAAAATAGAGTAGACTAGTTTATCCTGTGTTCACATCTCAAAGGTCCATGTTTCTTAATAAAACAAAGTATAAATCAAATAAAAACAAAACTGTAATGAACACCAATTGTGAATTGAATGTCTGTGAAAATAGAAAATATTGTGTAATCACATATAGAATATTATTATGGTGAATTTGGGGGTTGTTGTAATAAGTTTTGTTTTCTTATTTATTAGGACTATGAAACTGTTGAAGATATCACAGAACAAAGAATATGGAAAGCTGAAGAAGTGTCTCCATAGTGTTAAAAATCACATCTACTGGACTATAGCTTCTTTTACACCAAGAATGTGGTCTTTTCTTTTCTTGAAATGTTATGCAGGTAAATAAGCCATGATTGTCCAGTGTATAAACATGCATGTATGGTTCCATCATATTTATAAATGACATATTCTCTCCACAGATTATATCTGCCAGCGCTGCACTTCAATGAATATGCTGGACATTCCCAAGCAACAACATCAGCTGGTGAACCGTTGTTCTGGGTAAATTTCCCCAAATCCAAGAAAGGAGAGGCCACAGCAAAGCTAGTTAAAACTGAACCAACCTATAATAAGTTTACCAAGCTTTTATTGAAAATACTGCAGTCACGAAATGTGTAGAAATGCATACAAACAAAAAACAAAAAAAATTAATTTTGTTATTATCGTATTATATACTTTATTAAAGTGACTGTTTAGATACCTTTCATTATAAATAAACTTATTAATAGACTATGAATAATAAAAATCAAGTACCAAAAACTGTGCAACATAACTTAAGGGTTATTGAATGGTACACAAATTATACACGTATTTCATTTGTGAATTGCAGATTATGTGGATGACATGTTGGACCTCATCTTTGACCAGGTCTTCTGGGACCCTGGTCCATTCTTCGATGACGTGCTAAAGATACCCATCCCAGAGCATCTCTCTGGCCAGTTTGACAAACCAGACAAGCTGGAAGTGGTACCAGCTACGTGTGGAGGTTCAATGAAGGACGGGTCTGAACCCCACATAGTGTCCTTGAGAGTCAGGGAACTCTGACCGTATTCCAGGACCACGCAGGCAGGACCACCCTGATTCTCCGTCCCAGAAAGCTCCAACACCAGCTTCCAAAGCTTGTGTAACAGCTGAACAAAGCACACATGCAGCAGTCCATGCAGAGATACATGTGTTCATGTCTTTATGGTTTGTGTCAAACCTAAGTGATGATACTAAGGACAGGGACAGAAGATGCTTCACACTTTATCTATTACTGTGATTGATTGTTCTCTCCAATCAACCCTGTAAAGTCCTGTCAGACCATATTGTTGTCATTTAGGGCTCTATAAATAACATTGAATTCATACTAACATTTGTTATTGTTCACTATAGTTTTGACTTTTGTGTTCGTTGTTACATTGAATGTCTTTGTTTCATAAAACTCAAGTCTATATAAACCATTCTATGTGCTTTCGGTGTTTGACATGCAACATTTTAACAAGTGGAGGGTACAGATATTTATTAGATTTTCTTCCTTAATCATATTTGTATTACAATGACTGCAGTTCTATTAAATAACACTTACTCGTATATGTTGAATATATTCTGTAGTGAGAACACATTCAAACACAGGCTCAAGCCCTGGATGGTCAACTATGCATGATGGTGGGTTCTGAAGGGGCTGCATTATTCTAATGTAGTAGTCTAGTAAGTGTCAGAACTACTGTCCAGGAGGAAACGGCGAACCTCCAGGAATACATCAAGAAAATGGCCCCCAATGACCAACTGCTAAGTGAATGCCTCAGGCAACAAAAGCCCAGTAAGGTCGAGGAACCAGAGGGGCTATCATGGAAGGACAGACCCTTACACGGCGTGTACCATAAGCAAATTGAGGAAGTGGCTGATATGGAAAAGACATACCAGTGGCTGGAAAAGGCTGGACTAAAGGACAGCACAGAGGCACTACTCATGGCTGCACAAGAACAAGCCCTGAACACCAGAGCAATAGAGGCCGGGGTCTACCACATCAGACAGGACCCCAGGTGTAGGCTGTGTAGAGAAGCCCCTGAAACAGTCCAGCACATCACAGCAGGGTGTAAGATGGTGGCAGGCAAGGCATACATGGAGAGGCATAACCAGGTAGCGGGCATACTGTACAGGAACATCTGTAAAGAGTATGGACTGGAGGTCCCAGGGTCAAGATGGGAGAACCCCCCAAAGGTGACAGAGAACAAACAGGCCAAGATCCTGTGGGACTTCCAGATCCAGACTGACAAGATGGTGATGGCCAATCAGCCTGACATAGTGGTGGTGGATAAACATGGGAAGACAGTGGTGGTGATAGATGTAGCAGTCCCCAGTGATAGCAACATGAGAAAGAAAGAACATGAGAAGAGAAGAGAAATACCAAGGGCTGAAAGAGGAGTTAGAGAAAATGTGGAGTGTGAAGGCAACAGTGGTACCAGTAGTGTCAAGGAGGGGGTGCGGTGAAAGAGGACCCAAATGCACAGTGCTGAAGGGAGAGCGGATTTAATAACAAAAACACAACATAAAGACAAGACAAAGACAAAACCAAACCAAAACCTGGGAACAAACGGCCAGAGTCCGTGGTGATGATGAATGTCCGGGTTATGGTGACTGAGGAGATGGAAACGCTGTCCGGGTTATGGAGGCGACATTACTGAATGGTCCCGCACTGGCAACTGCAAGCCTTACTGCTTTTATAGCCACAGATGAGGAACGGCTTGCAGCTGCGCAGTGCGGGACCAGGTGAGTGTGGAGAGCACTGGGGAAAAGGTCACTGGAGCAGAGGTCATGACAAGTAGTGACCGGAGCACTAGGGGCAGTGACCCCCAAGCTGGGAGAATGTCTCCAGAAGAGACCAGGAACAACATCAGAGATCTCTGTACAAAAGAGTGCATTGCTAGGAACAGCTAAGATCCCCTCAGGCTCCCAGGCCTCTGGTAGAGGACCCGAGTCTGAAGGAGACACCGCCCAGGTGGGGCGAGAGGAACATTTTATATATATAAATTAGTATTTATTATTTAAGTATGTCCAACTGGCTGCTGTTACAGCTGTATTACTGTTGATTTTTTCCAGCAGACTAGCAAAGTATATTTTTTTAATTTTATTTTGAGTTAACTAGCTGCTGTTATAAATCTGTCAACTTTCCAAGCAGACTGTAATAACCAAATATTTATTTTGAGAAAATGGTTGGTTCTCAACTTTTGTTTCCAGGGTGCAGTTTGTCTTTGTGTGACCCTGACAATAGTATTCCTTAATCACAGGCACAACTAATAATGTTATAAAGCACTATAAGTGCAGATTCAACATTGTTATCAGTATTGTCACTGGAGTGGGGCTGTTGTGGCGTCCCCCTCCCCAATGCCCGACAGGTACTGTGGCCCTCGGCTTGGTGCCCAGGTCAGAATTTGGTACTTGATGAAATCTAATTGGGGAACCCTGGAGTTGTAGATACTGTGGTGTTGCCTATTTTTGTAGGCTCGTGCTATGTCCTTCTGTGGTTGTATGTTTTTGTCTGATGCATTAAAATAATTGATTAGGTTTCACAAATCTCAGAGTAGTTGTGTTGATTTATTGACACTAACAAGCATAGACTATAATAGAAAACTGCTTTGTGTTTATTGTGGATATGAGACAGTTGTGTGTTCCCTCCAGGTCTAATGATATGTACAAATAAACCCAATCAATATTTCATGAAATAAGCAGTAGACTTCTTGTATGTATGACTTAGAATGTCCTCAGTGTATTTAGCTTCCATCCTATGGAAGTTGATCAAACAGATCTTTTGGATCTAGAATAGCAATGATGATCGAAGTGTGACATGTTTAGACCTTGTATGTGTTTTTAGGATCAGTGGGCATTGATATGGTAGTTGACCTGATGGTCAAAGAAAAAGTGATGGAGCAGGACCCCCAAATATGGTGGGGTAATTCATACACTGGCTTAGAAATATCACCGGCCTGTATCGGTCATCAGCTAAGGCTAGCGGAAAAGTAAATCGCTATTGGCCCCAAAAACTCCATATGGGTTGATGATGACTAAAGGGTTTAGGAATGTCTTTATTACAGTTTGACACATGAGGGGCCCCTGAGCAACATGTACGTAGACATGACCCTGCCGGTCTGAACCAGAGGAAAGACAATAGCAGGAAGTGGACAGTGTGCGTGTCCCCATGGAAACCTGAGTCTGTAAAGTGTCCATCAGGTGTCCTGTGGTCTGTGGTCCTTGTCCTGCTGCTCCAGGGTCTGTCCACTGCACAAAGAAACTGCTCAACAAGTGGATTTATCTAATTTCTACTCCAAATAGAATCTTAAAATCAGACAGAATTAAGGAAGTAAATCTGGAATTATGGAAGCAAAAGCAATTCTGATATTTAATTTCAGTGAGATATAAATAACTTATTTTAGACAACACATCTGGACAATTATGGAGCCATTTCTCTGCCATTAACTTGTGGCTTTGAAAAAACATTGTCATTGTAGGAAACGTTGCATTGTCATTGTAACAGATGTTGTCATTGTAAAATGTTGAATGGAACGATAAAACACATTGAAAACACAGTATATTGGGAGGGTATTTTTATATTATGATGTATTTTACAATGACAATATTTGGATTTTTTTTAACAATGTTTTTTTTTTTTCTTTCTCGCTTCTCAGGTTTTCAGTTTCAGTTTTTATTTTTTCAGTTTCAACTTACTGGCACTGTTTTAACATGGGGGGGTGGGTGGAGGGCGGGGCTTATAGTACAAGAATGCGCTTCTACATTCTGAGGAGAGGAGAGAGAAGCTCCCCCTGGTGGCTACAGCCATTACCCTCAGACAAACTATGGTCCAGTTCACCCAGGACTACCGAACCACCAGTACATCTGTTCATATTTATTAGTTTTATTATTAGTATATAGTGTTTTTTCACATAGAACATTGTTGCGTTATAATCAATTTATTCTTACCCTTTATTCTCCCTCTCCCCCAATCCACCCCCCCTCATGTTAAAACAGTGCCAGTAAGTTGAAACTGAAAAAGTTTAAATTTAAACTGAAAACCTGAGAAGCATGAAAGACAAAAAAAACACAAAAAAAATCCAAAAACTGTCATAGTAAAATACATCATAATATAAAAATACCCTCCCAAAATACTGTTTTCAATGTCTGTATCTTATCTTTCCATTCAACATTTTACAATAACAACACCTGTTACAATAACAATGCAACATTTCCTATAATGACAAGTGGTTTTTTCAACTAGTATAGGAGAGAAATGGGTCCCTAGTAAATCTGATTTAAGAAATCTGACCAAGATTATTTTACCTGATTCTATTCGCAGATTTATGTTTGGATTTTTCTTGGTTGAATTAAACCCAAAAAAAGTTGAATCAAGCATAAAAGAACTCCAATAAAGACAAAAAACACCTTCAATAAAGCAAAAAAAATTTAATGAAGCAAAAAAGAAAAAAAAAAAATTAAAGCTGAAAAATCTTCAATAAAGCAAAAAAAATGAGGATGGAAGAAAAAAACTAATAAAATAATTTCTAGTGGAAAGGGTTAGCAAAGAATCTTGAAATTAAGAAAACCAAAATTTTAAGAAAGAAATCCTGAATTAAAAAAAACAATTATTGAATTTTAAAAAAAATCTTGAATCAAGCAAAAATAATGATCTTTCAGTTGAACCAGTTAAAGGTGTCATTCCACTAAAATCCATGCTTCCACTTTTCTCCTTTTGGAATCTGATGGGTCACCCAGAGTTACCAACACATGCTGCAGGTGTGCAGGTCTGTCTCCTCCACTGATGGATTTACCATCATTCATAGAAAACAACAGAGAAACCAGACACTCAGAAAAGCATGTCCACTATTCTGTCCTAGTCAGTAACTGCACAGACACCAAACTGATAAAATAACATTACAGTTGTTGTTATTCAGTCCCAGTAGTTGTAGGTAGATTATTGGACATGAGGCAGTTATTGTTACTGTATATTAACTAGTTCTACAAAAAACACAGTGGGACTGATATATGGATTAATACTGGTAGTGATTAGTGACTGGGAATTTAGACTTTTTATCTCATAATTTTGTCTTTTTATCTCATAATTTTGACCTTTTATCTCCTCATTTTGACTTTTTATCTTATAATTTTTTTAACTCATAATTTAGACTTTTTATCTCCTAATTTTGACTTCACTTAATGTGCCTTATATATGAAAAACCTTCATTACAACCATTCATTTTCCAGTCCACCTTATAGTCCAGTTCACCTTATAGTTGTTTTTTCTACTGTGAAAAAACAGCTGGAAACAAAACAATCTGAACCTTTTTTCTAATGCAGACTAAAGTTTTTGCAGTGTAACCTTATCTGCTGGCACTTGGGAGACATCCTGGTCCAGGTCTATATTCATCTGGTCCAGGTTTAACGTCATCAGGTCCAGGTATAAACTCATCTGGTCCAGGTTTAAACTCATCTGGTCCAGGTTCAAACTCATCTGGTCCAGGTTTAAACTCATCTAGTTCAGGTTTACTCTCATCTGGTCCAGGTTTAAACTCATCTGGTCCAGGTTTAAATTCATCTGCTCCAGGTTTAAACTCATCTGGTCCAGGTTTAAACTCATCTGGTCCAGGTTCAAACTCATCTGGTCCAGGTTTAAACTCATCTGGTTCAGGTTTACTCTCATCTGGTCCAGGTTTAAACTCATCTGGTCCAGGTTTAAACTCATCTGCTCCAGGTTTAAACTCATCTGGTCCAGGTTTAAACTCATCTGCTCCAGGTTTAAACTCATCTGGTCCAGGTTTAAACTCATCTGGTCCAGGTTCAAACTCATCTGCTCCAGGTTTAAACTCATCTGGTTCAGGTTTAATCTCATCTGGTCCAGGTTTGAACTCATCTGGTCCAGTTTTAAAGTCATCTGGTCCAGGATAAAACTCATCTGGTTCAGGTTTAAACTCATCTGCTCCAGGTTTAATCTCATCTGGTCCAGGTTTAAACTCATCTGGTCCAGTTTTAAACTCATCTGGTCCAGGTTTAAACTCATCTGGTCCAGGTTTAAACTCATCTGCTCCAGGTTTAATCTCATCTGGTCCAGGTTCATACTCATCTGGTCCAGGTTTAAACTAATCTGCTTCAGGTTTAATCTCATCTGGTCCGGGTTTAAACTAATCTGGTCCAGGTTTAAACTCATCTGGTCCAGGTTTAAACTCATCTGGCCCAGGTTTAATCTCATCTGGTCCAGGTTTAATCTCATCTGGTCCAGGTTTAAACTCATCTGGTCCAGGTTTAAACTCATCTGGTCCAGGTTTAAACTCATCTGGTCCAGGTTCAAACTCATCTGGTCCAGGTTTAAACTCATCTGGTTCAGGTTTACTCTCATCTGGTCCAGGTTTAATCTCATCTGGTCCAGGTTTAAACTCATCTGGTCCAGGTTTAAACTCATCTGGTCCAGGTTTAATCTCATCTGGTCCAGGTTTAAACTCATCAGCTTCAGGTTTAATCTCATCTGGTCCGGGTTTAAACTAATCTGGTCCAGGTTTAATCTCATCTGGTCCAGGTTTAAACTCATCTGGTCCAGGTTTAAACTCATCTGGTCCAGGTTTAAACTCATCTGGTCCAGGTTTAAACTCATCTGGTCCAGGTCAGTAATCCTGGCTGTTGCCTCCTTTATGCTCAGTGTGTGTGGACTTCAGATGGTCCACCTGGGCCTGCAGCTGATCTGGGAGCAGGACTTCCACACTGAAGCTGATCCTCTTGGCCTGGAAGATGCTGTAAGTGTTGTC
Source organism: Siphamia tubifer (assembly GCA_020466265.1). NCBI lineage: Eukaryota > Metazoa > Chordata > Actinopteri > Kurtiformes > Apogonidae > Siphamia > Siphamia tubifer. The sequence continues at coordinate 3,159,614 of CM035791.1, forward strand.
GAAGCGCAGAACATCTGTGAGAGATAAACAAGGTTTGATCAAGAACAATCCAAAGTAACAGCAAAGACATATTTGATACAACAGAGAATAAAATATAGAAGTATATACAAGCACAAAGACAGACAGAAAGACAGACCGACAGACAGATAGACAGACAGACTGTTCGTGTTCATATATGCACTACATCGACAGAAAATGTAGTAAAAGTCTGGTCTATATTCATTATTTTATTTGCGTACAGTAGTGGAATACATGTGTGTGTGTGTGTGTGTCTGTGTGTGTGTTTAGAATTAAGTTTATAATTAAATTTTAAATCCTCCTCCTTGCATATAAAACCATTAATGGTTTGGGCCCCTCTTATCTTAAAGATGATCAAGTTCTGTACCAACCCAATAGAACTCTTCGTTCTCAGAATGCAGGTTTATTGAAAGTTCCTAGGGTTTCTAAAAGTACAGTAGGAGCTAGAGCCTTTAGTTACCATGGTTACTGTCTTATGGAATCAGCTTCCCTTTAATATTAAAAACGCCGAAACAGTCTCTACATTTAAAATTAGGTTGAAAACATTCCTGTTTGATAAAGACTATGGTCAGGTTAGTTAAAAATGATGTGACTCATATATCATGTATACATGATGTATGAGTCACAGTTCAGTCTAGGCTGCCCTAGGAGTTAGAATGCTGGGGGAAGTACAGACACTGAGTTCTTTCTTCTCTTTCTCTCTCTCACACCTGTTTCTGTCATTTTTATAACCTATCTTTCATACCAAGTCTGTTCTTGGCTAGTCACCTGGTGTCCCCTTCCCCCCTTCTCCCCCTGGGGGGAGTGGTGGCTCTCCTGACAGTGTCTGCGTGGGAGCCATGGACGACAGGATCTGCAGTGTCTCGCCTGTGCTGACCTGTGACCCCGGACCCCCCCCCACAAAAATACTTTTCCTGGTAACTACTTTGCTAGTGGAGTAACAATTACTTTTTTGGGGAAGTAACTAGTAATTGTAATGAATTACTTTTTCAAAGTAACTGACCCAGCACTGGTTAAAACAGGAAGAACTTTTCTCTTTGACAAACATTTCACACTTTAATCTTAAAATGTTTAGTTTTCCATCTGTGAGCCTCAAAACACAACCAGTGCTGCTTTAGACCTCATTTACTACCATATTACATTCATGTCACTGAAATATTTGATTAACTCCACTTTCTAACACCAGTGTTTATTTAATTCAGACTTTTTTTAAACACATATTGTATATCTAAATGTTCACCAACCCTGAGGTGTAGACATTTGTGACACATGGGATGGATGGTGTTGGACTAAGGTCCAGTGTTTTTGAGAGGTGTTTTTAAACTTCTGTTAACACTAATAATTATATGTAAGTGCATTCACCTGTCACCCATTTAGCTCCTCCCTTAGCAACAATGGACAGACATAGCAACCATGTGTGTGTATATATGTGGGTGTGAGGCTTCTACTGTGATTAATAATGAAATTAATAACTAAGATTTTTCTCCCTCAAACAGACACACACACACAAAATAAAAGCTTTTTTGAAATGCTAAATTATGAGTATTATTAAATGTATTTTCTCTCCATTTCTCACACAAACACATACACACACAGAGTAGTAGTGATGCGCGGTTAGGGGGTTTTACAGAAACCCGCCCCGCCCAAACCCAAGACGTGGCTCGGCCCGCCCCGCCCAACCCGCATGATGTCACGTATCGATAAACCCAACCCGCCCGCTATCAACCCGCGAGCTTAAATTTGTCTCTAAACTCACATAGTACATTCGCAGCATCTTTACCTTGTGCTTCTAATGTTAAAAGTCATGAAGCATAATTTTTGCCTCCTTTCTAACGTCTCAATATGCACTCCAGCACATAAAATAGACTCCACCCACATCATCACTCTATAAAGCCAACACATACAACGTTTCCGTACAACCTTCGCATCGCCTGTTTTAATCTTCTCCCTGATCAAGTCCGACATTTTCACTCTTATCTCTGAGTGTTCAGGGAGATTTTGGCGCTAATAACAAATAACAAAAAGTTGGGATAAAACAGCATTCAAAACAGGAACTGACGGGCTTGCACATGCGCGAGCCGAGCACGTACGCACACACACACACACACACACACACACACTTCAGCGGGTATTGATCATCCCTGACCCGCCCCACTCGCATCCGCAATATGTATTAATACTGCGACCCACCCCGCCCGACTCGCGGGTCATAGGAGAATTAAGTGTACGAGTAATTGGAAGGAGAGACGAGGATGCTACTGTAGGTTAGCGGGGCTCCTTTCCGTTTCATAACACGGCTGTGGAGACTGCTCCATGCACGCACACACCTCTCTATCCTCCCTCATCGGTCTTAACATGGTCTGTAAAGATATGAAGGCAACCCTTTCCTGTAGATGGCAATGCAAAGGATGTGAAAATAACGTGGCTGTTACCCATTCAGTCTGACTGGAGCGTGCCGCCTCTCATGGAATGAAACCGCCGATGTCAATTGAGTTGTCTTTCATCATCATATTTTTTATATGTCGTTGATTATTCTTACTGAGGTTATTTTAAGTTGAAATATTGTATACCTTCAGTCTATCCATATTGTGCCATTTTTGGGAATGTCGTATGGAAAAATGCGGGTATTGATCGTCCCTGACCCGCCCCGCCCGCATCCGCAATATATATTAAATATAACCCGCCCAGCCCGCAATATGTATTAAAAACTGCGACCCAACCCGCCCGCCCCGCGGGTCACCCGCGGATATCCGCGGGCCAGCGGGTAGCCCGCGCATCACTACAGAGTAGCCTTATTATTATTATTATTATTATTATGACAGAATGACAGAATCGCGTTGGGTATTTGTGGTGCTTGGTTTTTATTCTGTGGCGCTGCGTCACAAATTACTCATTGTATGGTAAACACTGGACCTTGTGAAAGTCCATAACATCAGTTAGTTGTCATTAGGGCGGCTGTGGGTGGCTGTGGCTCAGCTGGTAGAGCGGGTCGTCCGATGATCGAAGGGTTGGCGGTTTGCGTCCCGGCTCTGGCTGTCCACATGTCGAAGTGTCCTTGGGCAAAACACTGAACCCTAAGTTGCTCCCAGTAGGGTCAGGCAGCGCCGCTGTCTTGGCAGCAGCCGTCTACTGGTGTATGAGTGTGTGAATGGGTTTCTGTGAAGCACTTTGTGACCCATGTCTGTGAAAAGCGCTATACAAATAAAAATTACTAACTTACTTATTAGTGATGCACTACGGTGCAGCTGTAGCTAAATCAGGGGGCGGGACTTAGGCAATGTGCATGACAATGGTCAGAGTGGAAAAGTTAGAAAGAGAATGAATTTAGTTCAATACATTTGTTGTTGTTTGTCGTAATGGTGTGAAACGTTGCAGTGTAATCCACCATAGTAGTGGAAAGGCACCCTACTAATGTTGGATCATTTGGTGGAGTTGTGCAGGTGTTAGGGGTACCACAGACAAACAGGACACACTACAGACACAGACAGATGTGGAGGTGAGGGTTTTGCTGTGATGATGGTGTGTGTGGAAAGGTTCCACTCACACACTCCTGCCCGTTCACATGTCACAGATCCATCCTCAGGCACCAGGTGGGCGTTGTAGCGTTGACTGGGAACCACCGCCTCCATCTGAGCTGCCTTCTTCCACTCACCCTTCTTAGCTTTTAGGAACACACCAAAGCCAATGTCAGCCCCTGCACTGGCAAACTGCCACCTAAACACACACACACACTTTCACTGTAAAAATATACATCTGACATTCTAGTTCAAATATCTCATCACACTATAAATCAGACAGACATCACCTACAGACAACGTTTCCAGTGAAATATAAGAAGTGAATTATAGTAGGTCTGTCCAAATGAATACATTAACACATTGTTCCATTGAATTGCGTTAATCAGATTAATCATAATGATGGATTAGTTTACAGTTGTTTTGTTGCATCTGTTGGTGTTAATTGCATATATATTTATATTTTTGAATAGGTTTTTTATGTTTTATCTAATTTTTTGGTATTTTTTTCTGTATTGTAGAAGAGTTTTTGGATATATTTTGGATTTTGTTACTAGATTTTTTGGGGGGGAGGGGATTTTGGTGGATAACTGGGACGTCTGACTAATGGAATGATCAATTATTTAACTCAGGATGAGAAAAAAAAATGGGGACTTTTTTTTTTTTCAAAAACTTTCAGAACATTTGCAACTCATTAAAACGTAAAATTAATCACTGCCGCTGCTGCCTTTGTGTTTTATTTGTGATCATGTATCAAAATTATCACAATGTTTTCACTTTCGAGCTTGAGCAGGAAGCAAGTGTAGACATTAGATATCACAATACATTGTTCTGGGACAGTGGTGAAAAAAGCTCATTTTAATCCCAGTAACATGTGTAGTATTTATTTTCCATCTGCATTTTTTTGTTTCTTAGTGTGTTTTTGAATACACTTTGTAGGATTCAAATGTTTTCTAGTGTGAACCAGTAATCAGCTGATATATGTTGCAGCTGATTTTCTTTTCCATCAGTCTTAGCCAGTGATTGATACAGGCCTAAGTTGATATTTCTATGTCGATATTTGGAGACACCATAATGTCGCAAATTCAGCCAATCTCTGTGAATTCAGTACGATGTTGCAATTTTAACCAATCACCACAACTTTCTCGCAAAATCTCGCAACTACCAACAGGTGCAGAGTATTTTTTTGCTGCATTTTTAACATCCAGGTAATATTTTACTTGTCATATTTAAAAGGTTTTCTTATTATCTCTGCGTCTTTGTTCTATTTTTGTCAGAAACTGCCTACACAGTAGTGATAATGTTTTGTTTAGTTTTTTACTGGCTGAGACATTTATATTATGTTTTATAACTTCATGTAGTGTTGTGAGGTCATATGAACTTTAACCTTTGAACAAACAGGTGCATTTGGAAAAAAAATATATTATTGCATTTTTGTAATCCTCGTAATAATTTATTTTCCATCTCAGTAAAAGGTGTGAGGACCATATCACAATGACTTTTAATTCATTTTCCAGTAACTAAATATTTGAAATATTATTTAATATTGATGACAAAAAGGGAAAATCTCAACTATTTATCGCAACATTCACTTCCTCCTGCAACAAAAGCTTAAAAAGCACCGCAAACTTTCATCACAATTTTTCAGAAAAGCTCATGAAACATCAGACATTTTAGGATGAAACAATCTCAAAAAAGGCCCAAGAAATCCTGGAGGGACTGTCAGTCAAATGAAAACAAATGTTATTTCTTTTCTTTTTTACCTTTGTATTTCTTTTCTTTTTATGTTTTCTCCTCCCCCTTTTCTCTTATTTTTTCCATATCGGCAACAGATTGATACAAGAACAGAAGGTAAATATCGTCCGGCCGATACATGGCACTATATCATCACTATATCGGCTGTACGGTGCTGGTGGAGTTTACTGTGACCTGAGGACGCTGCCGGGGAACAGGATCTCATAGTCCATCTGCTGAGTAGAACCCCGGCTGACGGTCAGACATTGCTCGTAGTCCACCTTAACGTGGTCTCTGACGTAATAGGAGGGAGGAACCGGACCCACGTGGTTTATCTGGCATCAGACCACAGAACAACACAAACCACAGTCACAGAGTCAAGTATGAAATAAGAGTTTAGCACACGTTACATAACTTATTGCTAACAGGGTGGTGATTCTATGGTCATTTTGTTGTAATTTTTTGATAAGATACTGAAATTGTATGAAATGTACCTGTTGTTCCACCGATGTTTAACACACTGGTTGACTGTATGCTAACATAGCTGCTACTGTTAGCTATGTCTGCTAGGTTGCTAGCTATCTTGAACATGCTTGCTAACCATTCTTTCATTCTAACCATTCTTGGCTAAGTTCAATGTTGACAAAACTCTGATGAAACTGTTCTACTGTGCTTACATTGAGTCCATTATTACCTTCTCGATTATATGCTGGTTTGGTAATATCTGTGTCAAGGATAAGAACCACATAGGAAAAATTGTCAAACTGGCCTCTAAAGTAATAGGCACTCAGATGAATAGCTTAGAACACATCTTCCATAAACAGGTGCTTAGTAAAGCAAAGTCTATTCTAGCCGATGGAGCTCACCCTCTAAATGCAGAGTACTCACTTTTACCATCTGGACGACGCCTGCAAGCCCCACGTGTTGTTAAAAACCGTTTTAAATTTTCTTTTGTCCCTACCTCCATCAGACTACTGAATGATATTGAAGGGAGGTCTGGTAGGTAGCCTTAGCCTACTATTTCAGATGGCTAGCGTGTCTAACACGCTTTTAACTTTTAACTTTTAACTTTTAACTTTTAACTTTTAACTAGACAAACGTGCTCCCGGATGGAATGGTTAATTCACTTTGGTTTGCACCTTAAGTAACGTGCACTTTAGTATTTTTACCTCTGGTTTTTTTTTTTTTTTTGTTTTGTTTTGTTTGCTACCTTTTTTACTGTGTGTATATCCTGTTTTTTGTATGAATGAATGCCTACGATGCTGCATCCCAATTTGCCCCTCGGGGACACTAAATAAACCTTGAACCTTGAACCTTGAACCTTGGTTACCATGGTATTGTCTGCTGTTCCCTTGTTTAAACACAAACTGTATATTTTCCATGGGTTTCAGGTGTTCTAAGGCAGAATACAAACACAATTCTTCAGCACAATTAGAAATGTGGCTCATAGCATCCGTACTTTGTAGAAACTTTTTCTCCTTACCTTTTCTTCACTGGAGAATTACCACCTCGTTAGCGATCCACTATTTGTAATAAGGTTAGAAAGGCATTATTACCATGAAATTATGTCAAAGTTACCATAGAATTACCACCTTATTAGTGATCTGTAATGTAAAGTGTTACCAAGAGTTTTATGACAGAAGGAATGGAGGGGGGATTCACTTACTGTTGCTCTGAAACCACCTAATACCCAGTTAAGCAGTGCAAAACCTAAAACGTTTTTAAAATCTTTTTATTAGGACACATTTTAAGTATACACATCATCTCAACTGTTGAGATGATATGTATATCATGTTTAAGTTGAACAACACATGTCCACTTTAAACTTTTACAAAAACCAACTAAATGAACATGGCATCAAAAGAAAAACAATTGTGCTTTCAAATGATTACAATTTTTAATCAGATTACTCACATGTTTGCTGTGGATTAATTTTGATTAATCATGATTAAATATACATTTACTGTATTTTTCATAGTTTGGCCAGGGGTGCAACTAATATGTGTATGTTATTAATTAATGTATATTATTAACACATTATTATATAATTACCTCTGCCAAGGAGGTCATGTTTTTGCTGGTGTTTGTTTGTCTGTCTATGTATAACATAACTCAAAACGTTATGGACAGATTTCCATGAAATTTTCAGGATTGCCTGGGAATGAAACAAGAACCAATTGACTACATTTTGGGGAAGATTCAGAAGAGATCCGGGATTCTGGATCACTTTCAAATGTATTATCCATTTATGGCAATGTAAAATTTCTAAATTGGACATTGCTGTAAATGAGGGCGCTGTTGACCATGAGCATGTTCTTTATGCTATAGTTATCTGAATAACTGTTATGTTATGTTAACATACCAGGCACATTCTGAGTTCATTATTTATGTATCATGTAACATTAGTTGAATGTGTTCCATTAGCATACCGTACATCTAATCAGCCTGTTATTCTCTATTCTATTTTTATTTTACATTACCTTTCAAGATGAAATTCGGTTCCTGGTGTTGGATTTGATCAAATACATTCCCCCCCAAAAATTCAACTTATTGTCCAGTGCCACTTATATACAGTATGTTTTTTCCTTCTTTATTATAAATTTTTTGGCTGGGGTGACTTATACTCCAGAGCAGCCGGTCCAGAAAATACACTATTTCAGTATTTTCAGTGTTTCATTTTGAATGAGCAAACAGACTCGAGAAAAAAGTAGATATATCTGCACTAAATGATCACATTTAGTGCAGATATATCTACTTTACCTTTTTTTCTCAAAGATCAGACCAATCTGATCTTTGAGATCTGCAAAAAATTCTAGATCGTGTATCGATTGGGGTTACGGTGGTGCAGTGGTTCGCTCTTGTGTCTCACAGAAGTCTATATATGCTCAGCCCTGCAATGAACTGGTGACTCATACAGGTTGGACTCTGCATTCACCCATTGTAGCTGGACTAGGCCCCAGTGACCCCTGTGACCCTAGTGAGGATAAAGTGTATAGTATAAGGAGTATAAGTCGCACCAGCCAAAAAAATTATAATAAAGAAGGAAAAAAAAATACTGTATATAAGTGGCACTGGAGAATAAGTTGAATTTATTTATTTATTTATTTATTTTTTTGGTGGGGGGTATTTGATCAAATCCAACACCAGGAACCGAATTTCATCTGAAAGGTAATGTCAAATAAAAATAGAATAGAGAATAACAGGCTGATTAGATGTACGGTATGCTAATGGAACACATTCAACTAATGTTAAATGATACATAAATAATGAACTCAGAATGTGCCTGGTATGTTAACATAACATATTAACAGTTATTCATAAAGAACATGCTCATGGTCAACGGTGCCCTCATTTACAGCAATGTCCAATTTTGAAATTTTACATTGGATAATACATTTGAAAGTGATCCAGAATCCCGGATCTCTTCTGAATCTTCCCCAAAATGTAGTCAATTGGTTCTTGTTTCATTCCCAGGCAATCCTGAAAAATATTCATTAAGTTTTTTTTATCTTTATTTGATTGTCTGTGTTAGGCTTGGCATGTTTTTTGAAAAAAAATGCACTGTGCGGTACACCTGTTGCTGTGCAGTACGTGTGCTAACCGCAGAATCTGCTTTTATCATCTCTAGGAGCCGATGTTTATGTAGGTCTATCTAATTTATATTAATAACAAACTATAATTTATATTTATTTTTTCAGCCAGGATCGGTGAATATAAATATAAAATATATAATATAAAATATAAATAGGACTCATGAATAAAAATCAAAGAAAGATAAAAAAAAAAAAAAATTAATTAAATATTTTTTCTGTTAATTTTAGGTTAGGCCTAAAAAAAAACCTTAATAAAATATTTTTACTGTTCATTTTAGGTTAGGCCTAACAGGTAACTTTTTAGCTGGTGTTAGAAGAAATAGACATAATAGCTACTAGCTAGCCCCCCCCCAAAAAAAACTACTAAAATGACTGTATCTCAATTTCATGAAAAAAGTATATTTTTAGGCACTAAAGTAGTCATATAGCTAGACCTACCACTGACAAAATGTTCAGAACAAACACAGGTCCACTTTGATTTCAGACTCCAGGTCTTGCCATCAACATATATTCTTCTCAGCACCTGAAGCCATGTTGCACATTTTTAACCCTTTTCTGTCAGTACATGGAAAAAACACAGCTTCTCTTCCATCCAATAATGGTTATTACAGCTGAAGGCTGCGCAAGATTTGGGCATGTTACACCAAGTTTTAAGGGTGCAGGACAGTGCAGTGGTTGATACGCTGTTGTTTTACCCTCTCAAAATGGCAGCGCGCGTTACCAGATGAAGTAACGTCACTGTGAAGCTATGTATTCCCCTTACAGTTATCAGACTGTCATATGAGAAGTTGTTGTAGTAAATTGCACAAACAGATCCAAAAATGGTTGGTGTATGTTCAACATACCAAGAGGACGTCATCCCTTTATGAACAACAACGGAAGGTTTATGGCTACAGGTAATTAAACAGGTGGATTGGGGTTCGTATGGTCCTACGGGTGGGGGGAACGTCTGTGCTGCTCACTTGGTAAGTTTTTGTGTCCTAGTCATTAAAACGCACAGTCATTAAATAGTCTGGTAAGCGTCTCGCTCTAATTTATAAGTGGTCACTAAAACTAGATTTGATCTTTATCAGCCAAGTTAAAACAAACTTTTAGTAACTGAAATAGCTAACGTTAGTTGTTTTGCTAGTAGCCGCTGTGTGCAAATGAAAAGCAGACAAGAAACTCAGAGACGTTCTTTCCTAATTTTATTACACTTCGATATCAATGGCTAATTTTGACATCATACCATAACAAAGTATTCTGGGTGTGTAAACAACAGTAACAGTGAAACAAGCTGTTGGTGATACAGTAGCTTATATGAAACATAACTTTGGGCTACCCTACTTGCGGCTATGTGTGTTATTAAGAGAGAATCTTAAACAGTTGGGATTCAAACATGATATAGTTTATACTAATGGATGTCAGCAAGAGGACACAAACCCCGCAAAAAGGTTACAACAGCCAGACAACTACAAAACTGGTTATATTCATACACTGCACACACCTCCAGTAGGACTTGTAATGCTAACCACTTAGCATTTCTTGCCACCTGGCTGTGTGTGCATCTACGATTGATTGCAAAAACAGGAAACCCATTTATGGACACAGAACAGCACAAAACATCAGTCAGTGGTGATGGAGAGCAGCCAGAGGCCAAAAAGAAAAGTGTTGGAAGAAGATGCAGCCAAATGTGTGAAATGAACAGTGGTTTTGTCCAGAGAACTGAACCCAGCTGCAGCTGGTAGGATATGGACATATACACTGTAGATTTTGCAGTGTTAATTTGGAGACAATGGGACCAAATACACTCTAGAAGAAGTTAAATAAACTCTCTAAGTGTTGATTTAACACTGCAAAATTTACTGTGTAGAATAACATGCTGTATTGTCATTGCGCTTTCGCTAGGTCACTGTCAGCTGAGCCCAGACTAGTTTATGGTAGTATGGTCAGTGTGATGTGTTCACATGTCCCAGAAGGGACAGGTAGAGGGTGCTTATCTAAGAGAGTTAGCCTATCTAACGCTATTTAGACCTTAGTGCAGCCATTGACACCATTGACCACAGTATCTTAGTGCACAGATTAGAATATGATATAGGTATTAGAGGTCTCTGCTGCTTTAAATCATATTTATCCAATCGCTACCAATTTCTTAATGTTAATCAACAATCATGGCCGTAGTTATGGCGTGCCCCAAGGGTCAGTCCTTGGGCCTATTTTGTTTACATTATATATGCTCCCTTTAGGTAACATCATTGGAAATCATGGCATTAATTTTCATTGTTATGCGGATGACACACAGCTATATTTATCGATTAAACCTCATCAGACCAGACAAATAGATAAACTAAGTACATGTGTCAAAGACATAAAGACTTGGATGAGTGCCAATTCATTATAATTGGCCCTAAAATGTGAGACTCCCTAACTGACCAGATAGTTACTTTAGACAACTTAAGTGTAACACCCAGTGCCACAGTTAAAAATGTAGGAGTTTTATTTGATCCAGATCTTTCATTTAAAGCACACATTAACCAAACATGCAGAACAGCCTTCTTTCACCTGCGCAACATTAGCCAAAATTAGGAATATTCTGTCTAAAACGACTGCAGAAAAATTCATTCATGCATTTTTTACATCTAGGTTAGATTATTGTAACTCCTTACTTGTAGCGTGTCCTAAATATTCCTTAAAAAGCTTCAACTGGTTCAAAATGCAGCAGCAAGATTATTAACAGGATCAAATAGAAGAGAACACATCACCCCTGTGCTCCAAACCCTTCATTGGCTTCCAGTTGAGTTTAGAATTGAATTTAAAATCCTCCTCCTTATATATAAAACCATTAATGGTATGGGCCCCTCTTATCTTAAAGATCATCTGGTTCCGTACCAGCCCAATAGAACCCTTCGTTCTCAGAATGCAGGTCTATTGAAAGTTCTCAGGGTTTCTAAAAGTACAGTATGAGCTAGAGCCTTTAGTTACCATGGTTACTGTCTAATGGAACCAGCTTCCATTTAATATTAAAGACGCCGACACAGTCACTACATTTAAAATTAGGTTGAAAACATTCCTGTTTGAGAAAGACTATGGTCAGGTTAGTTAAAAACAGACTGAAGTCACAGTTCAGTCTAAGCTGCACTAGGAGATAGAATGATGGAGGAAGTACAGACACTGAGTTCTTTCTCTCTCCCTCTCGCATCTGTATTTGTCATTTTTATAACTTATCTTACTTACCACGTCCAGTCACCTGGCGTCCTCTTTACCCTCGCCCCCACTCTGGGGGGAATGGCAGCTCTCTCAACAGTGTCCATGTAGGGAGCCATGGACGACAGGATCTTCGGTGACTCGCCTGTGTGCCTGTGTGCTGACCTGTGACCCCGGACCTCCTCCCTCACCTGTCTGGTCTCTGGACCAGCCCCCCCCCTCCTTCATTTATGAATGGACGTTCATCTATAGTCTGTCTGTCCATGGGGGTGGATCTGTCCGTCAGTGTGGTTCTCCTCAAGATTGATTTTTTTCTCACTCGGTTTGGAAGTTTTTTCTTGCCGAGAAGGAGGGTCTAAGGACAGGGGATGCTTGGGACTTTTTATGTATTTCTATGGTTGATTGTGTTTCCTTAAAGTCCTGTGAGATGACTTTGTTGTGATTTGGGGCTTTATAAATAAAATTGAATTGAATTGAATTTAATTAATGCACGTGTCTGCAGCGACCATTTCATCAGAGGTATGTTTGTAAGCTAACTTTTTTTGTATATGCACTCACCCTGGTGAGGACCAAACAATAATTATCGCTGAGCCTTTTGGACCCACCCGCTGACAAAAAGTTCTATGCCTCCAAATATTTCTACGCTTTTATCTGGTGCTTCATGTAGTCGCATGTATGTAGGACCAGGTAGTTAGTAATATCCACAGCCTCGATTATACAAAAATTCGATTCACGTCCAACAATTTTACTAACTGTATGCATCTGTGTTTTGACACTGGATCCGAATCCGTACAAGAAACATTCTCTTCAATGGTTTCCTCCATAGCGATATAGTTTCTACCTGACCACCACCTGAAATCACAACGTCATCATAGTCATGTGACTTGGTTAATCTAAATTGTCCATAGGTGTGAATGTGACAGTGATTGTTTGTCTATACATGTTCAGCCCTGAGATGAACTGGAGACTCATACAGGGTGACCTCTGACCACGCCTTCACCTGCTGGAGCTGGATTAGACCCCCAGTGACCCCTGTGATAATAGGGGTCACAGGGGTTGGTGTCTCAACATCTGAAGAGGGTTCAGATGTTGAGACGCCAGTGGTCTTCTTTTGCAGCTCTACCACCAGGATGTCTGGAGGAAACTTTTAACAGTTTATTATTTATCCCACTTTATATAAACCTACAAGGAAACATTTTCTCTTTAAGCCATAAAACCCCAAACACTGGCAACAAAAAACCTACTCATCTAAAGTACGTAATAACTTATGATCTATTAATCTTAGTAACCCATGAAAATAATTAGCATAAAATGCAGTTTTTCATCTTTTCATGGTCATCAGACATGACCTATTTGGGTGTTCAGAGGCTCTGCCGTTACTGTGGAAACACCATCATATTCCACAACACTGATCAACGGCAGTGGCTGAACACACTGGATTTATGTTCAGCTAATAATTAAAAACCAAAAAAAGCAAAATACAAAGAATATGTTGATAAAATACTCGAGAAAGGTAAACTATAGGGAACATTGAATTTAGGAACAGACACAAAAGTAGCACGGGGTCTTTATGGGTTAAAGATGTGGTTTTGGGTTGTTTTTCGCCCATTGAAGTACATTCTCTGCATTTACTAACACACACACACACACACACACACACACATCCTATAACAACACCATACAGTACAATGTGAAGGACCCACAGCTAGCGAACTATAAAAAGTTTTTTAAAGGATAATAATAGTAATAAAGAAAACTTGAGGCCTTGTTTGTCAGAGCTTTGAGTCGTTGAATGCAGTTGAACTTTGATCCTCATCTGTCCTGCGCCCAATTAATAATCTAAAGAAGACAGTGACAAACCCAGGTCAGTCTATGTGTAGTTTGGAGGGTTATCTAAGAGGGAACCACTACTGAAGCCAGGCATGACTACAGGGATTATACAGATGCAAATAATACACTGTAAAAAAATACACATCTGACCGAGAGTGGATTTGTCTCATTTCTAGTCCAAATATGTCCTCACACTTCAAAGAAACTGCACCCTTAGCAAAAGTTTTAGTTCTTAATAGACATTTCCTTCACAAAATGTGAGACTATGGATTTGGCCTTTCAAGGTTGCTCAAGGCTAAATGTCATGATGCCATTTTGGAGCCTACATATAGTTTCCTAAGTGTCTATCACCACTTGTTTTTCTGTTACAGTCCATTTTAGATCTTTAGGTATTGACCCAGTGACCCCTGACCTCTTGGGTCAACAATAGGTCAAAATACATACACAAAAGATGCAAAATTTAAAGACTTACCAGTCTGTAAGATGAAGTTATATCCAAAATTAGATTTGACCTCTATTGTTACCTTTGACCTCGGGTCTTCAAATTTGTCCTTCAAGGTTCTGATGTCAATGCACATCAACAGTGAGAGTAAAAAGAAGCTATATGCTAAACTGAGTATACAGTAGGGCTGGGCGATTTTCTCTTTTAAAAAAATCTCCGATTTTTTCCCAAAAAACTCGATTCTCGATTCACGATTCACGATACGATTTTTTTCCCACGTGGGCTAAATGAAAATGAAAACACTAGAAACTTGCTTTCTTTCGTCTTCTTTTTTTATTAAATAAAATGTAAAACAAAAATACTTCTACAAATAACTGTAAATAATAAATCAGTTGTGCAAAAGGTGCAACTGCAACCTGAGACTTTGTCTACATGAACTGTAGTAAGTCCAGACATATCCACCACTGTTACAGGAAAAACAGTGCAAAAAAAATTGTGTAAAAGATACATTTTGTTGGAAAAAAAAGCTTCAAATATTTTAACAACTAAAACAATATACATTAATACTTTTGTTTGTAATTGTAAGGACAAAATAAAACAAAACCTAATTATCAATCAAGCTACTTCAATAAACCTGAACATGTTACCAATATTTTGGATATATGATGTTATTGTGTCTGTTATCGCTCCCCATCGTGCTCCATGCAGAGTCCTGCACGGGTTCGGGTATCCGTGGGTGAATAGTAATGTAAGAATTTTCACGAAACGGGTGAAAAATGTTGTGCTGTGTCGGATACGGGTTCGGTTCAGACGTGGGTGATCGCGGGTCTAATTTGCGGTTCATAGGCTAAAAACATTTTTATTTGGCTCTGCCTTGGCTATGTCACTGTTCAGTATATTCATGGCAATAAATGTTTGTATTTAAGTTTGGCTATCTGACATTTTCTTTCGGGTTCGGGTCGGATATCGGGTTCATTTATAGCGGGTTGGTTCGGGTGCGGATTTTTTTTTTTTTTCGTCGGAAAACGGGTCGGAGTTTAAACATGACGGGTACGGGCGGTTGCGGATTGTCAAAATCAGAACCGTGCAGGACTCTGGCTCCATGTTTATCATAAGGTGTGCCGCGAGAAAAGCTTTCAGTCAGTGTTTGTTGAACATTTTGAAGAAGTGCTGGCAGCGCTAGTCTCTGCCTTTTCTAAGAGTCCCCCCCCCACCAGATGCTTTCGCTTCAGATGTGCAACTACGGAAAGCAGCCTGGTTCATGGTTTTCTTTTTGCGAGGAAAAAAAGTGCGTGTGGAGGGGAATCGGATTGCACGATTTTCCTAAAATATGAATCGATTTTGCCATAAAACTCGATTTTAAATCTAAATCGATTTTTTGCCCAGCTCTAGTATACAGGAATGAAAAGGACAGTCATGATTTGTCCTCTCTCTGATCATTGTGAAAACACACTTTTGGTGACCTTGACCTTTGACCTACATTCACCAAAATGTTATGGGATCTATTCTGGACCTCCACACACGTTTACTGAATATTTCATTGAAAATAATGTGTGTAAAGTTGCTGCCAAACAGACAAACATAAAACCTGAATCAAACACAACACCCCTTTGTCCCCTGTTGGATGTTTTAAAGTTTATTTGTTCATTTCCAGCTAAAAATAAATAACTCTGCCAATGGAACAGATTTAAATAATCTTGTTTAGATTAGTTCCAAATCTATTGTCTGTAAATCAGTTCTTCTATCTGACTGTAAAGATCATCTGGAGGTGATTCTGTCTGATTTTAATCTGATCACATGTTTGGACTGAAAATGACACTAATACACTTAAAGTCAGATTTATATTTTTGCAGTATTTACAGCCCAGAACAGCTGTGTCATAGGATCATCAGTGTGTAACAGGACGCCACCTGCACATCTAACAGAAGTGTGTTTGGTACCACATCTCAAATTACCGTATTTATTTTATCTGAAAGCCTGAAAACCTGGTTCGGATGGGAGCAGTAGTTTTCCACTACAATAAAAATACAAATGTAAGTGTATTAGGGTCATTTTTAGTTCAAATATTTGATCAGATTAAACTCAGACAGAATCACCTACAGAGGAACTTTTCAGTCAGATAAAAGAACTGACTTATAGACAATACATCTGAACTAATCTGATTCAACTAATCTGATTAAATCTGATTGAAGATATCTGAACAACATCAGTTTACCTGGTTCTATTGACAGGTTTTTCTGTTTGAGTTCAGCAAAAAATAAATAACTCATGAATTAAGCAAAAATAATCATTAAAGTAAGCAAATATATGTATATGTATATGTGTATATATATATATATATATATATATATATATATATATATATATATATATATATATATATATAAAATAATAATAATAATAAAATTTTGAGTTAAGAAAAAAAATCTTCTAATAGAAGCAGCTAATCTTGTTCAGATTAGTTCAAATCTATTGTCTATAAATCAGTTCCTCTGTAGGTGGATTCTGCCTGATTTGAATCTGATCACATATTTGGACTAAAAATGACACTAATACACTGAAGGTCAGATTTATATTTTTCCCAGTGTTCTAAATCTTACTCTAAAGCGTGCACTGCAGAAACTACAGGAAACAAAGCAAAGGACGAGTGTAAATAAACTGTGTCCAAAGAGTGAACTGCAAAGTTTCATCTTCTGAGGCTGAAGGACGTGTGCTGGTGGAAACAGGGATCTGGTGTCTGCTGCACAACCCACCCACTGACCCACCCACCCACTGACCCATCCACCCACCCAGCCACTGACCCACCCACCTACCCACTGACCTACTGACCGTCCCACCCACTGACCCACCCACCTACCCACTGACCTACTGACCGTCCCACCCACTGACCCACCCACCTACCCACTGACCTACTGACCCTCCCACCCACTGACCCACCGCTGTGTTTGTGCCACAGTCGGTGTGAAAAGCAGAGTTCCACCACATCCTTTAAACTGTGCTGTAATTAACCCTTTAAACCGGGGGGGTCAAGCTTATTTTAGTTCTGGGGCCATATTCAGCCTAATATGGTATAAATTGGGCTGGACCAGTAAATTATAGAAATAATGAGATAAAAACATATCAATAATGTCAACACAGTTTTCTCTGTTTTTGAGAAAAAAATACTAAAATCATAAAAGAACCTGAACCTAACAACCTGAACATGCTTAAATATGTGTGATATTAACAACATTGCACTTTACTTTATCATTTATATACATGTACATCGCAACTTAAAGATACAAATACACATAACATTTAGTAACATCCACAGTATTGGTAAAATTCTACGTACATTTCAGGTTATTCACATTTTTGTAACAGGATAGTCTTTTATATATATTTATTCCCTTTTTTGACACTAAAACAAATAAGGAAATTTGCATTTTTCATAATTTATTGCTTATTATGATTATGGTCTGATCAATTTCAGATTGAACAGATGTCAAATAATTTTTACTTCCTTAATTATTAATAATTTTGTGTAATTTTTGCATTTCAAAAAGTCATCCCAGGGGCTAGATTGGACCCATAGGGGGACTGATTTGGTGCTAAATAATTTTTAGACTAAGTTATAGTTTTGTTTTTTTGCTTAATTCAACATTTTGTATTGTTTTGATTAATTCGCCATTTTTCCTGCTGAACTCAAGCAAAACATCTGCCAAAGAAAGACGTGAGATTTTTTTTTTTAAGATATTTGAAATTTTCCAGATCTATTGTCTATAAATCAGTTCTTCTATCTGACTGAAAAGTTCATCTGTAGGTGATTCTGTCTGATTTTAATGTGATCACATATTTGGATTAAAGATGAAAAAAATATCTTTGGTCAGATTTAGATCTTTGCAGTGTAGTATTTGTCATGAAAACAAAACAAACACTTCATCATTGTTTAATTTTCATCTCAGTTTTTGCTTCTATTAGACAAAGATCCATATGGCTTCTCTGTTTTTCTTTGACTGGTTCTGATCCAGTGGGTTTGATTGAACCCGTATGAGATCCCTGTTTCCTCCGACTTCATCATCATTTGCCTCAAGAAACAGAAACAACATTGGAAAAAATATAAATCTTACCTTAAGTGTATTAGTGTCATTTGAGTTTAAATATGTGATCAGATTAAAATCAGACAGAATCACCTACAGAGGAACTGTTCGGTCAGAAGAACTGTCCTACAAAGTAAAAAGACAGTAACTGCACCTTTTGGTTTTTATTGTGTTTTTGAAACATTCAAATCATTCTTTGTCATGAAATAAAATATCTCATCTCAAATGTCTGTTGTTTTGGAGAAAATTGAGATAAAAAGTCTAAATTGATCAGATTACTTCAGATCTATTGTCTATAAATCAGTTCTATCAGACTGAACAGTTCCTCTGTAGGTGATTCTGTCTGATTTTAATATGATCACATATTTGGACAAAAAATGACACTAACACACTTGTTCAGATGTAGTTTTTTTCCAGTGTACAGTTGTGACAGTTGTGATGGGTGACTTACCCTGGAGCGACATGTGGGGTCTCCGTCAGGATCGGTCATTTTTCCTCCGTACACAACCGGCAGCTCCTCGGCATCGATATACTCGAGTAAAACCTCCTGCCAGTTGTCTGCCAATGCACACACAAACACTCAGACAAAGACACTTGCTTCCACTACCTGCACTATACGCACCGTATTATTAAAAAAATGACATTGTGATTGTTTTTGGGTGACATGAAAAATATCTGAGGTGCAAAGTAACTTAGGACATTACTCACATTATTGTAACTGAGAAGTATTTTTGTGTACTTGTACTTGTATCTTTACTTTTATTTAAGTCCATTTTCTTTTAAGTAATGTACTTATAGTACGCTATAGATGTACGCTATAGAGTGACTTATTTGAAATGTTGCGTGAATGGGTGTAGAACTGTGAGACTGACAACTGACTGACATTTGAGCCAAATAGGTATTCGTAAATTTGCAACGTTGTAGCACAAAAACAATGGAACTTTTCAAAAAAAAAAAATTGGTTAACTTTTAATGTTTGTTTATTAAGATCCTCATTAGCATCCACTATTCTTCCTGGGGTCCATATACTGTACATTGAAACAAAAAAAAGAATACACATTCACATTGAACAATATAGACTCGCTTGTCTAGATTGTGTTCAGCGATTTTGAGCTCATTGGAGCCAACGGCCAAGGAGGAGTTCATTAAAATACAAAGATAGCAAAATCATCCAAAATAATTTTTGAAATTTCAATCCAAGATTGCTTATTTCCTGTTGGTTTATGGGCATGGCCATCATAAGGTTTCATCATAAGATGAACATGTTACTGATTTTCATAGCTCTAACTTGACTAGGGCGTGATCTGGCCTAATACAAACTATTTGACTATTCCAGGGGGCGCTGTACACACATCTCCTTGGTCAGATGTGTATTTTTTTGTTTAATTCATTAAGAGCAAAGATGTTTGCAAGTGGGCAGGGTTTGTTATGTTTGGCACCACTTGTTCTATATTTTCCATTAGTCGACACATTTGGATTAGTGACAATAAGAAGAATTTGACAGTTTTTGTCAGTAAAGTTGACTGGACTCGTGTGTGAACAGTTCCGTCTCACCTCCCAGAACTTGAATCTTGTCTCGTGTGTTCTCACTCAGGAAGTGTTTGACCAGGTTAAAGGCCACAGGGAAAAGTTTGGGCGCTATAAGAGGAGGAAGAATAAACAAGTTATCCCCCTAGAAGGCTGATTTCAGATGAGTAAAATAAGAAAGTTTACCTTTAATGACAAACAGCCTCTTCAGACCCTCAGGGTAGTTGTCTTCAAACATCTGCAAGATCTGCACATGCACAGACACATTCAACTGACACTTACACCGCAAAAATACATTTGACCTGAAGTGAATTTGTCTCATATTTAGTGCAAACATCTCATCACGCTTTACATCAGAGAGCTTTGCCTACAGAGGAACTTTTCAGGCAGATGTACAGACAACAGATCTGGAAAATAGTATTTCAAGAACTATTACTAAGATCATTTTCAGTTTTTCTTGATTTATATGTTTTTTGTTGGTGGTTAATTCACCAATTTTTGTACTTATTTGAAGATAGAATTTTTTGCTGAATGCAAAATGTTATTTAACATTTATTTATTTTTTGCTTATTTTTTATCTGCTTAATCTGCTTAATTCAAGATGCTTTCTTCTTAATTCATATATATATATATATATATATATATATATATATATATATATATATATATATATATATATAAATATATATATGGAACAAGTGAGACTTATTTTATTTTAATCAGTCTAGTTCCAGATCAATTATCTGCTCATAGATAATAGATCTCTATCTATAATCAGTTCTTATATTTGATTGAAAAGTTGCTCTATAGGTGCTTCTGTCTGATTTTAAGTGTCATGGGACATTTGGACTAGAAATAAGACCAGTATACTTTTTTGGGTGTGTTGGTACCTCTCCATAGGTTTCTATGGCCGGCTTCCATAAGTGTTTCAGACCCAGACCTTCAACGTCGTAAACCATCGTAATCGACTCCACATTCTTCCCCAACTGAATGAAAATGAAAAATTAATAATAAATCAATACATTATTTGCTGACCCATATGTTGATGATGATATGATGATCATTAGTTTGAATAGATCTTTAATGCAAAAAACAAACAAACAAATAATCATGTTTTATCTCTTTAACCATAAAGTCTCAAATATCCACTGGTGACTAAAACCATCTATTGATCTAAATTCTATTGAAATTCATGGTGATGCATTAATTATATTAATACAGGGGCGGAGTTTGAGGACAGGCCAGCCACGCAGGTGCTTGGAGCCCCCCCCAGGGCTGTCAACATTTTCAGCAACAACAATAAGCAATTTACAATGACATGACCGTACACAAGGTTCTCACCAGGAATTTTGTAAAGAGTAACATTAACCAGGATGGCCCGACACTACACGCATGTGCAATCGCCATTATATCTGGCGAGCAGCCATCCAGATGTCAGCCAATGAGCGTCACACAGATGCTCCAAATGCTCGCGGTTCATGTCACTATTCACTAGGGGTGTAACTCTTTCACTCACAAAATCATCCGATTCAAATCTCAATTCACAGACTACGATCCAATTCAGGGTGATTTATGAAAATTAGTAAACAATTTGATGCAATTGAACCTGATTTCATTCACTTTGATTCAATACAAACTGACAATTTAACTGCAGGATGTGTTTTACTTTGTCCCTGAGAAGAAAAAGAAACACAAATAAAGTTTGAAAACCATATTCTTTCATTTATTTAGTGTCACAGAGACAATAGAGCAGGAACTACTGAACATACATTCACACAATATAAGCTGAAGTCTTTACAATATATACAATGTAGATAAGTGATATTAATGATAATAAACCTGTAGATAAGTGATATTAATGATAATAAACCTGTAGATAAGTGATATTAATGATAATAAACCTGTACCTGCCAGAACGCATTTTAAAACATGTCATGCTTTAACAAACAGAACCTGTGTCTATGTGAACACATTTTGTGCATCACCCTGTTTGTTTGGAATGTGATGCAAATTGCTATGCAGTGCATATGGTGTCATGACCTCTGCTCCGGTGACCTTCCCCCCAGTCATCTCCACACTCACCTGGTCCCGCACTGCGCAGCTGCAAGCCGTTCCTCATCTGTGGCTATAAAAGCAGTAAGGCTTGCAGTTGCCAGTGCGGGACCATTCAGTAATGTCACCTCCATAACCCGGACAGCTTTTCCATCTCCTCAATCACCGTAACCCGGACATTCATCATCACCATGGACTCTGGTCGTTTGTTCCCAGGTTTTGACTCTGTCTTGTCTTTATGTTTCTTAGTTTTGTTATTAAATTATTTTTCCCTTCAGTACTGTGCATTGGAGTCCTCCTTCACCTCACCCCGATCCGTGACATATGGAGTGTGAAGTTCAACACACTACTGTGTTGATAAACATTACGATGCAGTTTGGATATGTTACTTACTTCAACTGAGAGTATTTATCATTGTAACAATAAATAAACATGTCTTTTTCCATAAAGCAAGCATTTGTCTATTCTCATGTTGAAAAAAGTAATACAATATGTGATTAACTATGATCAT
This sequence comes from Siphamia tubifer, assembly GCA_020466265.1. NCBI lineage: Eukaryota > Metazoa > Chordata > Actinopteri > Kurtiformes > Apogonidae > Siphamia > Siphamia tubifer. The sequence goes on from CM035791.1 coordinate 3,182,098, forward strand.
CATATGATTAATTGCGATTAATTAATTGTAATTATATATATAATTAATATAATAATTATATATATATATATATATATATATATATACAATCACACTGATGCTGTTCCAGCCACAACAAGGCTGTTACCATGGAAATGAAGCTGGACAGCATGAAAAGGTTGGAGAAAGGTGAGACCTATATGTATACATATAATTCAGTATTTTTTTAGCTTTTATTATGTTTTAAAAGATGTCCTTAGGTGCTCTGCCAATGTAACCTGAATTTCCGTGTAATTTGGAATTCACCCCTTAATACATAGCATAGGTTGGGGTTAGGGCTCACCTTTCTCCAACCATTTCATGCTATCCAGCTTCATTTCCATGGCAACAGCCTTGTTGTTGGCTGGAACAGCATCAGTGTGATTGTTGTGTGTGAGTTCTTTTAAGAGAGTGAGCAGAGGGTGATGCATGTGTGTAGGTACAAGTGAGTGGTCGAGTGAAGTGAGGGAGCGACAGTGAGTTTGTCTATGTAAATATATAGTTCTATAGTATATATAGTTCTTTTCCACCTTCATGGTTCAAAGCTCTTCACATTAGCCTCACATTCACCCATTCACACACACTCATACACCAGTAGGTTCTAAGGTTCTGTCAGTCCTACTGGGAGACTAACAAAGGGTTCAGTGTCTTTGTCCAAGGACACTTCGACATGTGGACAGTCAGAGCCAGGATGTGAACCACCAACCCTTCAGGCATTAGACGACCTGCTCTAGCAACTGAGCCAAGTATTGTGCACACAGGAGGTCCTCTGGTTACGATTGAGTTCTGTTCCTATGCTGGTGACATAACACGAAGTTAACCTGTAACCCGACTGACTGAAGCCTAATTCATTCAATATTCAGGTGTATTTTTTCTCATGTCGAGCCTCCCCTGAAGTCCTCTTGTTCCCCCCAGGGGAGGCCCGCCTCACTATAGGAGCAACTGGAGACAAAATAGCAGACGAGACTCAGGTGTTGGAAAGTCAAAACAGCGTAGGTTGAGTACTGCGTAACCTGAGAACTTCCTGTATTATGTTTATTTTATTATAGACCACTTTAGAACCCTTGTTTAAAATAATTTAAATCTGATCTGTGCTCTATAAATACCCTTTGTGACTGCAGGTTACACTCCTTCTGTAACATCTCACAGTCTCTGATCTTGGACTTAATAAAGTCCTGTTTGGAGGCGGACAGGAACAGGCCTTTGGGGTCCACGGGTCCAATGACGTCGTACCAGATGGGACTGCCATCGCGGTCGTAACCACACATCCCTCCTGACAAATACTTCTCTATGACCTGGAAGCAGCAGACAGAACCACGTTAAAGGACTGTCAAACAAAAATGACTGTACTGTACAATTAACAGCAAAAACTTGTCATATTGCAACATAAAAAACTGTAAGTGAAAATATAATGTACAGTTGTTTATTTGAGAAGATTTTTGTGTTAATGATTAAATCAATTGTAGCATCTTTAAAACGTTAAAACTACATGTTGAAAATGTAAAATCGCATGTATAAAATGTTACATCAATATGTTTAAAATAGTAAATCTACATGTTATGCTTGTAAATGTGTTTACAGTTTGATGTGTTTTTTACAGGTTATTCTGGCAACCAACTGCCAGTTTTTTTCTGTAAAAACAACAGGATTGTCCTTTACATTGTAGTCATTCAGCAGATGCTTGAATTTCAGTCAATTTTACCTCTGGTGGTCGCCAATCTGTGATGATGTCATCTACTTTCATCTGTTTCCTGAACTCCAGATGCTGCAGGAAAAAGCATGTGTGTTAAACTTTACTATACACTGGAAAAAAAGTTAATCTGAAGAAGTGTATTTTTATCATTTCTAGTCAAACCAGGCACAACAAACCCCTCTCCCTCACAAACATTTAATCCCAAAATGGACATCTCCCTCTCAAAATGGGAAACTATGAGTTTGACCTTTCAAGGTCACTCAAGTTCAAAGGCCATTTTGGACCCTACATGTAGTTTCTTGACTGTCAAGAATAGTAGCTGAGTACTTATCACCACTCTGTTTGGAGTTGCAACCATTTAAAACAGGGTCTCCAAACTATTCCACAAAGGGCCAGTGTGGCTGCAGGTTTTTGTTCCAACAAACCAAGAGTTCACAGGTTGACCAATGCACTCTCTGAAGACTGTGATCAGTTGGTTAATTGATTCAGGTCTAGTGTGCTGCTGCTTGGTTGGAACAAAAACCTGCAGCCACACCGGCCCTTTGTGAAAAAAATGGTAAATGGACTGCGCTTATATAGCGCTTTTCCACCTTCATGGTGCTCAAAGCGCTTTACATTAGCCTCACATTCACCCATACACTCATACTACACCAGTCCGACTGCGGGCCTAAAAAAACAGACTAAACAAACGTGAAGGTAATTCCTGCTCGGAATGTTTCTCACATGTCAAGCAGCAACAAAAGGCAACGTAACACAGAACCGCCAACCTCTCGGTCATTGGGCGACCCACTCTACCAACTGAGCCACAGCCGCCCATTGGGAGACCCCTGATTCAAAATTACGTCATGACCTAGAGTTACCTTGAAAGGTCAAAATTCAGGTTACATGATTTTAAAGGTTTCGAAGTTTCCGAAGGTCAGAATCTTAAACACAAGAATGGAAAGACAAGACAAGGTATTTTAGTGCTCATTGGAAGACAAATAGCTCAAAGGTTATATCTGAAATTCAATTTTGATCTTTACTGTGACCTTGACCTTTGACCTACAGAATATGTCCTTCAAGGTTCTGATGTCAATGCACATAAACAGTGACAGCAAAAAGAAGCTCTATGCTAAACTGAGTATGCAGGAATGAAAAGGAATATCCTGACTTGCCCTATTTTTGATCATTGTGAATACACACTTTTGGTGACCTTTGACCTTTGATTGAAATTCACCAAAAGTTAATGGGATCTCTTCCGGACCACCTCACTTTTCTGAAAATGTAATGAAAATTGGTCCAGTAATTTGAGATTAAAGGTAGTGACAAAAAATAAAATAAAATAAAAATAACAACAACAACATATTTTACTCCACCCTCCATTGAAGGTGGAATAAAATATGTCATCACACTTTAAAAAAAAAAGAAAAAAAAATCAGAAGAATTTCTCAGTGAGATGAATAAACTGTGTATACATTTTTTCCCCTATTTTTCTATCTTCTTTTTTTTTCTTCTTCTTTTTCTTTTCTTTTTTTTCCTTCTTTTTTTATGGTGTCAACATTGTTTGAGATCAATGCATTTTTTAGTCTTGCAGCCAAATATTTTAATATTTAGTGCATGTCTGTGACCATCATCGGTCCTCCTTGAAAGCTGAGCTGAGCAAAGCTTTATTAGAAGCCTCTATTATAAGCCAGGGAGGGCAGTGCTACACCTCAGTGATGTGTGGGGGAAACAAAGACTGAACAGGACGGACAGGGAAAGAAATTAATAGGCAGTGCTATTGCAGTTAAAGATTGTAAGGTGGTGTGTTTTTCCCAACTACTAACTGTCCATCAACAAAAATAAATAAAATTCGAGAAAAGAGAAGAAAACCAAAACAGCACAAAAGAAAAAGTAATAATTATAAAATAAATGAATAATTAAACAAAAACGGTAATCAGCACCATAGTTGTGGATGACTTGATAGTGTAAAATAGAATGCAATAGAATAGAATAGAATAGGCCAGAAGGGGACACTATTACAAGAAGAGAAGGAGTTTAGGGTAGAGATTCTGGAGAGATTCTCAGCACATTCTGGCAGGTCCCATCATTCACTGAAATGGGACTCGGCAGTAGCTGACCCAATCAAACATGCAAGTGTGAAGGACCCCGAAGCCCAGAATAGCAATCACGGCAAGGCAGGGCTAGGCCAACAGGGCACCCCATCCCGGGCAGTAGGAGCGACAGGGCGCCGCCCCCAGAGAGCCACCGGGGCCACCGTGAACAACGCAATCCCGGAGAACAGGAGGGGGCAACTACAAACCCCCCCAGCACACCAAGGCCGACCCAGGCCTTGGTGTGACCCAGGCGGGACAAGAAGACCCACCCGCCACCCCAACCCCGCCCACCTCAGCCCCCACCAAACCCCCCAACCCCCCACCTGACCTTGCCAACCCCACCTCCACACCCTCCCCTGAGGGGGCCAACGGCCCCACACAGCCAGGAAGCCAGACACAGGGGCCGAGCGGCCCACTGAAGGGGCGGCACCCAGCCCATCACAAGGCAGGCCGCCACTGGGAGCCGGTCAGAGGACAATGGGGCCGGGAACCTATGCGAGCCCAGAGGGTAAAAAAGGAAAGTGTGGTGGGGCCTGGTGACACCAACAGGGAGGCACCCCGCACACCCCCCGGACCGGTCCCAGGCGAGTGCAGTACACCCAGGGCCCCCACCCCCCCCACAATGCGCCCCAACACCCCACCAGGACAGAGCCGCCACACGCCACCAGCCCGCAATACAGCCACAGCGGCCACCAGAATGGCCAATCCAGCCCCCCAAGAGCCATGGACCCGACGGGGAAGCAGGAGCCCCCCCCCCCCGACCACAGCCCCCAAGTTCCGGGGACCCCCAGCCACAGCAACACGGATGGTAGTCCACCCCCGCTACCCCATAGCCACAAGGGGGATGGGTCCCACCAGCGAGGCCATATTAGTGAACCCCCCCCCCCCCCGATTACTCCCTATTAATATGTCTCCAGATCCCTGACTGGAGACATTATCCCTGCACCGTGATAGTGTAACCCTTTAATGCACCACTCATGTGGTGCATTAAAAGTGGAGAGGCTGGGCGAGGCATCCAGGGGGCAGGCAAGAGGACCACAGAGAATGTGGTGCATTAAAAGGAAATTAGAGAGCAGGGGCAGCAAGCGGGGGGGTGATGGGGAAGAGACAAGGCCATAGAGCCCTGCCATCTGCCCCACCACAGAGCCCATCCCTCCAGCCCCCACCTGCTCTCGAGGCCATAACTGTTGTGTCCCTATACGTGCCTAAGGGTAGCTATATACAGTGAGGTGTGAAGTTGTGTGAAGTGCACAGTAAGAGGCAGTCTGGTGTGGGTGTGGCCCATTAGGGGAGACAGGTAGTAAGACCGCTGCTACTGATGCAGAAGGCCCCCAGAGCCCCGAGGCCGGAGGCCAAGGTGGGTCCACCCGAACCCGAACCCGACCAGCCCAGCCAGCACCAAAACTCCCAGGAGTCGCAGCGCCAGACCAGCGCTCCGGCAGACACCGCAGTACCACCGCGGGCCCGCCGCATGCAGAGCCCTGCCCCGGAGGGAGGGCCAGGCCGCACCACCCAGAAGCGAGGGCCATGAGCCCCCATGCCCACCCCGGAGCTGGTACGTCCAGGACACCCGCAGCACCACTGAAACCCCCCCCACCCGACCACTCCCCAGGACAGCCCCTAGGCCCTGATAGAGGCCCCCAGCCAGCAGAAGCTAATCTCCAGTGGCGGCACACAGGCAAGTGCCAAGGAATGTGCCCGGATTAGCCAGAGCAACCCCCCCAGAGAGACCACCTGGCCCCCCAGGCAAAGGAGGGCCCCCAGCACCCCCAGGGGAGGGAGAGGGAGGAGGACGAGCGGCCAGGCAGGAGAGGAGGGAGGAGGAGGGAAGCAGAGCAGGAAGGGACAGGGGGGTGACCGGAGCGCTGACCCACCCCAAGCCCCAGGGCCAGCCAGGGTGCCCCAGAAGAGATCAGCCGCCAACACCCCCAAGGCCCCGGGAGAGCGCACAGACCCAGCAGGTCTGGGGCTCAAAGGGAGAGACACCGGGAACAACCACCCCCAGGCAGAGGGGCCCGAGCCACGCTGGCCCCCCGGAGCCAAAGACCAACCCCAAGAGCAGTAGGAAGGGACACCCCCAGTGCATGCACACAGCCTTGAGGTCCATGGTGCCATCCTACTTAAAAAGGTAGAGGGTTAATAAGCTGAAATAAAGCAGAGGGAAGTCAGACCATATACACAGACAGAATAATAATTACAATTTTATGAGGGAAATGGCATACGCTCACATACAAGCAGAGGCTATAGATTAATATTTATAGATTTAATAAATGGAGACCATTTTTCTTTGAAGGAGTCCAATTGTTTTTTTCTAATAGCAGATATTCTCTCTAGTGAAATGTATTCTGTGAGGAGGTTCAGCCAATGGATGATGTTGAGGACTTTCTTATCTTTCCAGTTAACTAAAATAGTTTTCTTGGCGATGGCGATAGCTGCAAGTGTGGGCTGGATATGAATATGTGGAAGGGCTGTTTGTGTTAGATCACCAATTAGGCAAACGTTTGGGGAATGCTGAATCCCGCAGTCCAAAATATTGGAGAGTTTCTGTGTGATTGTTACCCAGAATTGATAGACGGGTGTACAAAGCCACAGAGTGTGAAAGTAAGTGTCCGTCATGTTTTGGGTGCATTGTGTACATGTGTCTGAGCGAGAGAAGCTCATTTTATACACTTTATATTGTGTTATATGCTTTCTGTGAAGCACCTTAAATTTAATCAATTCTAAGTTGGTGTGTTTAGTCATTTTAAATTAAATCAGAATCAAAAGATTTGGTTAAGTCTTTTTCACAATTTTTATTTGGAAGGTGTATGGACTGTGTCTTTGAGAGTAAACTACATTTTTGAGAGATTCTTTTTATTTCTTGGAGACAGTTTCATAGTATATTTAACAAATTCAGGTGGCTGTAGGTCCGTTGGCTGTAAAGTAGTCTGAAGCGACGGAATTCTATTTGTCATCGTCTTCTTTACCTGTAGGTACTGAAGAAAATTTCCATTTGTTATTGAAATAAGAAAAACTAATAAAAATAATTGGAATAAGTTTATATATGTCCTAAATGTGTTGTCATCCAGAAGGTGATGGAGGTGAGTGACTCCTCTCTCTGTCCATGTGCTGAAATAAAGAGCTATTTTATTTTTTGCAAAATCAGGGTTGTGCCAGATTGGGGAGAGTAAACTGGGTTTTAATCGGGAGCCTGTGATTTCCAGTGCTTTCCACCAAGCAGACAAGGTGGAAGCGATCATAGGGTTCTTGAAGCGGGAATTATGTTTAAGGGCAGAAGTGATAAAGGGAAGGTCAGAGATTTTAATCTGGTTACAATCTAACTGTTCTAGTTCCAGCCAGGAGTTATATTCTTCATGTGGATGTATCCATTTGGTGAGATATTGTATTTGGTTGGATTTATTCTTCTGGAGGGTAGTCAAACTGATTTTAGCCTTTTTATTCTTTGAGTAGAATTTACCGATAGCAGAGTCTAACGATTGGAACCACTTTGATGTGGGTTTAAATGGAATCATGGAGAAGAGATAGAGATTTTTGGGAATATTTTCATTTTGACTGTCGCTATACGTCCCAGAAAGGAGATGGGGAGGTTGTTCCAACGCCTCAGATCATCACAGATTTTGTCCAAAAGTGGAGTGAAGTTCAGGTGAACTAATTCTGAGAGTTTGGAGGAAATATTTATGCCCAGATATCTGATATTGCCAGTAGGAAAAGAATAATGTGAGTTTTGAACTGCGGGATTCCACGAGTTTTCTGTTCAAGGTAATATAATTGATTTTGACCAGTTGATGGAATAGTCTGAAAGACGCGAGAAGGTTGTGATGAGGTTAAATACTTCCTTTACTGAAGTTTTAGGTTCTTGTAGATAAACTAAAATGTCATTTGCGTATAGGTTAATTTTATTTTCCGACTCTAGAGTGCAGATACCTTTGATATCTGTGTTCTGACGTACAGCTGTTGCTAAATGTTCAATAAAGATCGCAAAGTGTAAGGGAGAGAGCGGACATCCTTGTCTCGTCCCCCTTTGCAGACTGAAGTTTTGTGAAATGATCCCATTAGTGGTGACTGTAGCCTTGGGTGAGTTGTACAGACTTGATACCCACTGGATAAATGATTCTCCGAAGCCAAATTTGTGGAGCACAGCAAAGAGAAAGGACCAATTAACTTTATCAAAGGCTTTTTCTGCGTCTAGTGACATAACAATAGCTTTTTTGTTGTGGCGTTGCGTCAAGGAGATGAGATTTAGAAGTCTTCTGATATTGTTGGTGGAATGTCGGCCTTTTATAAATCCTGTTTGATCGCTGTGGATTATTGACGGGATGATTTCCTCCAGCCTAGAAGTGAGAGCTTTTGAGATAATTTTGATGTCTGTGTTGATTAGTGACAGAGGTCGATAGCTAGAGGGAAGCATAGGGTCTTTGTCTGGTTTCAATAATAATTTAATTGCAGCTGTATTCATGTGCGGACTGATATAACCATTATTTTTGATCTCTGTCACTGTCCTGAAGAAAAGGGGTGCAAACATTGACCAAAAATGTTTAAGAAATTCAGCAGGGAAACCATCAGGGCCAGGTGCCTTGCCTGTGCAATTCCTTCATAGTCAATGGAGCATCTAATATGTCTCTGTCATTTGATGTTAGTTTGGGCATGCTTAAATTGTTGAGAAAATTATGAATATCTTCCACGTTTGGGTTAGCTGCTGCTGAGTATAAACTCTGGTAATAATTATAGAAGGTTTGGTTGATTTCCTGAGTTCACTGAGTATATTTTCCTGAGGGGTCCTGAATTGCTGTTATGAAGGATTTTTCTTTACTGCGCTGGAGTTGGTTCGCCAGAAATTTTCCTGATTTATTATTGTGTTCGAAATCATTATATCTTAGTTGTTGTAATAAAAACTCTGTTTTCTTGGATAGGATATTATCGAGGTTTAGTTTTGCATTTTAGTAAGTAAGTAAGTAATCTTTATTTGTATAGCGCTTTTCACAAACATGGGTCACAAAGCGCTTCACAGAAACCCATTCACACACTTATTCACCAGTAGACGGCTGCTGCCAAGACACCGGCGCTGCCTGACCCTACTGGGAGCAACTTAGGGTTCAGTGTCTTGTCTTGTAGTATGGACCATAATTGATCACTTGGGTTTATTGCATAATTCTCTGTAAGTTGTTTAATTTTTTCTTCAACGTCTTTCTCTGTTTATAGACAATAGATCTGGAAAATCTGACTTAAAGAAATCCTAATAAGGAAAAGAGCGGTAATGTTTTTGGTTTGTCTGTTTCTAAGTAGGTTCATCTCTCTTGCACGAGTGTGTGTTTTCACAGCTTTTTTTGGTGATCATTTCTATTTTCTTTGAGGTGACTGTTTGGTGTTTTGTGTTGGGGGAGGGGCTTATAGTGGGGGAGGGGGGGGACATGGCTCGCCCAAGGCTAGAGTAGCTGACACGGCGCCGTTCAGCTGACGCCGTGAATCGGCTGCTCAGTAGAGGAAGTTAGCTTAGCTATAGGGGAGTTAGTTGGATTTAGTTGTGTAAAGTCTGTTTCACGGATGAACAGAACAGTGGTGGTTTTTTTTTTATAGTATTGACAAGGTGAACCAGGTGTCACAACAGCTCAAACATATCATCTCATTCCAAAAGCGATTACCCTGCAGGATTCCTCGGGTAAACACATGTACCGGTTTTTAGTAAAGGTTTTAAACAGCAACAAAGTGAGTGGACGAGCGAACACAGTGGGGAGAGAACATCTGGGTCTCGGTTCTGACATTAGTCCTGAGTGGAGGGCATTGTACAAACCAAAGCCCCATCCACTGGAGGATACTACATGGAGCGGTGGCTTTGCCAATGCTTTTATTTCAGTTTTAAATCCAAATGTGACTGGTAGTGTGTGTTCTGTCAGACTGTGTTCCACTATTTCCGAGACTGTCAAAGACTGGAAACATTTGTGTTTTTAAAGAGGCTCTTTCATCTGTTTGGAGAAATGAGAAAAGGAAATGAGCAAAGAGAGCAATGCTTATTGAAATTATGAAAGAAAAAGGCATTGATGCTTTTGCGCAGGGAACGCATTCTGATTAACAAAATAGTGTTGAGTGGGTAATGGAATTTGGGGGTTTATCTGTTCTCAGCCATAATACTTCAACTACTGGCGGTGCTGCTATTCTTTTCTCCAGCAATTGTATCCCTTGCTCATTTGAAGTTGATGAAGTCATCAGAGGTAGACTTCTGAGAGTCAGAAAATCAGAAAATCCTTACGGTAGTAAAATCTTGTTTAACAGTTGAAAGTTTGTCTATGTTAGATGTGGTATAGTTAGGACAAATGAATGTGATCTTGTACCATGTTTTAGTGTGGGAACTGAAGATTGTAATGTTCTCATGAAAATGGACTATAAGTCAGATCATGACCCTTTAGGGGTTTTTGTACCTTTGGTGAAGTCAAGAATGTTTATTGACTTTCATTTCTATAAAGCAGGGTTCCCCAATTAGATTTCATCAAGCGTCAAATTCTGACCTGGGCACCAAGCCGAGGGCCACAGCACCTGTCAGGCACACGGCATTGGGGACGCCACAACAGCCCCACTCCAGTGACAATATGTTGAATCTGCACTTATAGTGCTTTATAACATTGTTAGTTGTGCCTGTGATTCAGGAATACTATTGTCAGGGTCACACAAAGACAAACTGCACCCTGGAAACAAAAGTTGAGAACCAACCATTTTCTCAAAATAAATATTTGGTTATTACAGTCTGCTTGGAAAGTTGACAGATTTATAACAGCAGCTAGTTAACTCAAAATAAAATTAAAAAAATATACTTTGCTAGTCTGCTGGAACAAATCAACAGTAACACAGCTGTAACAGCAGCCAGTTGGACATACTTAAATAATAAATACTAATATATACATATATTTGTCAAGGGTTCATTTGACTTCAGTGGTTTTTCATTTATTTTCACCCAAATCCAAAACCACCAGTGATGAGGAGTGCACAGTTTTTATAGTGCAAAAAATACCAAATAAAAAAAAACAGGAAAAAGAAAAAATAGTTACAAGAGATCTGAAAACACAATAAAATAAAGTTGGTCTCTTTTACCATTCAGCACTAAATGATTTCAGCCACACTCTTACTTCAACTTCAAATCTGTCTAAATCTACAGAATTTATCTCCAACTACACCCCCCCACACACTACTGGGAAACACTCCCCTTTATATATCCCTAAGCTCCACCCATGGACATACCAATTACCACATTATTTAATTAACACACAACAATATTTACATGGAACAAACATCAAACTGAAATCATATTAAATCATATAAACAATGGCACCAATTATCCTCCATACTTAAACACAAACACAAGAAAAACCCAAAACAATGAATGAATGTGTGTGTCCTGTAGTCAATGGCCCCCAACCTTTTTATCACTGTGGACCGGTCCACGTTTGACAATTTTACCACGGACCGGGGGCGGTTACATAGATTGTTTATATCGGCCAGAGCGGGTCTGATCTGTGGGAATCACCTGTCACCATAAATCCATATTTCCAGTCCAACTCCTGGTATTGTCTGTTAAAAACTTTCCTTTTCTTGGCAGTTATAGGCTCTTCTTCTTCAGTCGCCTTTTCCTCTTCAAAAAGAAACTTTCCAAAGACGTCTGTTTTTACTGACTTTACTAACATGTGGGTTACATTTTTGACATTCAAGGGACAGATGTAACTGACAGAATCTGGTCATTTTCAAAATAAAAGATTGTTCAGACTCGGAAAATAAATACAAGAGAAATAATGAATGAACCGGGGGTTGGGACCACTGCTGGAGTCAATAGTTTGATCATGTGTTCAATGAAGCCTGTGAATTATGAGGATATTAACAGTGGTCCGGTTCTGCAGCAGGTGTGTTTGTGTGCGCGCGCCTGTGTGTGTGCGCACCTCCAGACACCCACAACATAGAGAAATGACTGAGTCATGAGGCAAGGTCCAGATGACAATGTCCAGTTTAAACATATGTCACAGGAGAGCCTCGCTTCACACACTCCAAAAAGAGATGAGAGAAAAAAAAGACAAGAAAAAAGAAAAACACATGCGGGGCAGAGATGACGGCGCTAATGTCGCAACTCGCAATGTTACAATATTTTAGAAAAAGAATAGTTTTGCTCAGAAGTTGGTGTGGGCCACATTCGGCCCGCGGGCCACCTATTGGGGATCGCTGCTATAAAGGAATGAATGATCTTGAAACCTTCAGGAACATCTGGTGTCAAGAAAATGCATTGTGCACAGTAATTGAGGATAAAGTGCAATTTAACAACCTATTATAGATTTTGCATCTGCTGTTGAATATGTGTTGGTTTAATGTGAGTGTTAAATTGTGTATATTTGTTTGGTTGTTGTACAAAACATTGTTGATCAATTTTGTAATAAAGGTATTTTGAAAATATTCTCTCTCTTTTTCTTAACAAGAAGGAGGGTCTAAGGACAGGGGATGCTTGGGACTTCATCTATTTCTGTGATTGATTGTTTTCTCCAATCAACCCTGTGAAGCGCCATGAGATGATATTGTTGTGATTTGGGGCTCTATATATAAAATTGAATAGAATTTAATTAAATTAAAAAACTGGACCAATTTCCATTACATTTTCAGGAAAGCTGTGAGGTTGTCCAGAATAGATCCCATTAAATTTTGGTCAATGGTCCCAGTCACCAAAAATGTGTTTTCGCAATGATAAGAAATAGGGCAAATCAGGTCAAATGTTTGCAAGGGGGCGGGGTTTGTTGTGCATGGCACACCAAGATTTTATTTCATCGAGATTTTTTTTCTCAACTCAGTTATGTACTTGCTTAATTCCGGGGGAAAAAAAGATGTCAATGGAAGCAGGTGAAGTGATTAGTTCAATCCACATAGGTTAATAGATTCATTCATTCCATTCTTGATAAGTTCAGATCTATTGTCTAGAAATCAGTTCATCTCTCTGGCTGAAAAGGTCCTCTGTAGGTGATTCTGTCTGATCTTAATCTGATCACATATTTTGACTAAAAATGAGAAAAATACACTTGGTCAGATTTAGATTTTAACAGTGTCTTTTTATGTGACACTGCATGGCTGAGTAATAGATAGCACATCTATGTCTGTAGACACTATGTAGTTATTTAAGTGGCTTAAGAGCTCTTAAACAGTAGGTGGGGTTAAACCTGCCCTGTCGGCACCCAAGGGATCAACTGTGTGAAGAGTAAACGGCTGTACACAGAAAAAAAACACCTACAGACAAACTTTTCAGTCAGAGAGAAGAACTGATTTATAGACAAAAGATCTGAACTAATCTGATTGAAGAAATCTGAACAAAATCATTTTACTTGCTTCCACTGGATGATTTTTTTGGCTTGAATTAAGCACAAAAAAATCTGCAAATGGTTAAGATTTTCCAGATCTATTATCTATAAATCACTTCTTCTATCTGACTGTTCATCCTGGCATCTGCTTTGACATTATGCTGTTTACTTGCATGGTTATCTTTCATTTGGAGAAAAAACCCGAAGATTTCTCTCAAATCAGGTTTATTAAAAATATCACCATCTCTGCTTCAGAAGCAGCTGTGCCACCTCTGGAGCCAAATCCATGGAGCCCTCTGATGTGAAAATGTCTTTAGTGTTTGTTTTCACTTCATATTCATGTCAAATCTATGGCTGTCTCAGGACAGTTGTCCAATTATCACAAAACATATCAGACATCTCTTCAGTCCATCACAGTTCATTTTCCCACTTGAATGTGTCCAAGCAGTGAGTGTAAATCCACTGGATTGAATGGATTCAACTGAGGTTTTGCTTTTCAATGGACACAGGTACCTAAATTGACAAAACTGAGATGAGATTCACCTTTTCAACAATTCAATGTAGAAATTAGACTTGGATTGTTTTTTTAATATATGTGGTTCTTATTTTTTAAATATATATTTTCGCAAATTCTGTCCGATTTTATCTGATCACAAAAAAATGACACTAATACACTTAAGGTCAGATTTTTAATTGTTGTGACAGGTACAACAAACCCCACCCCCTCACAAACATTTTAACTCTTAATGGACACCCCCCTCTCAAAACATGACACTATGGGTTTGACCTTTCAAGGTCAAAAGTCATGATCCCATTTTGGAGCCTACATGTATTTTCCTATCTGTCAACAACAGTAACCTATCGCTCTGGAGTTTAAAATTATGTGACCTTGATTTTGACCTTTAAAGGTAACTCAGGGTCAAAGGTCATGTCATCATTTTAAAGACCATGCCAGGTCTCTATCTCCACTTGTTTTTCAGTTATAGTCCATTTTAGTATTTTTCATGTATTGACCTAGTGACCCCTGACCTCTTGGGTCAACAATAGGTCAAAATCTATACGCACAAGATGCAGAATTGAAAGACCAGCATTTTGGAGTTCATTGGAAGTCTGTAAAATGATATATATCCAAAAATAAATGTTTAATGTGCCATTGACCTTTGACCTAGAGTCTTCAAAATTGTCCTTCAAGGTTCTGATGTCAATGTACATCAACAGTGAGAGCAAAAAGAAGCTATATGTAAAACTGAGTATACAGGAATGAAAAGGAAACTCTTGATTTGGCCTATTTCTGACTGACCTTTGACCTACATTCACTGAAATTTAATGGGATCTATTCTGGAATGCCTCACACTTGTCATGGAAATTGTTGCTGTAGACTGTAGTTTCTGACAAACAAACAAACCAAAAAATAAACCAAAAACTAATATGGTAATATGATACAATATGGGTAAATTAAATAAGGGGCTGTTTCACATGTTGTTGTACAGGTAGTTTTAGTTCATGCAGAACCCATTGGACCACAGTAAAACCAGTAACTACTACAGAACATTTCCAGGCTCATTCACAAACTCTGTCTGAGGATTAGTTTGGTGACGGATTAACTGTAGTTGACTAACCCAGGATTAGTTGGTGGTGCACCTGTTGGTGCTGTGAGCTAAATGCTAACCTCAGCAGCACACTGTTGTGCTCACAGTGACTGTATTAAGCAGCTCACATTAACCCATAAAGACCCACGCAGCCACTGGTGACCAACAGCATCTACTGATATAAACTGATTAATACCTGCTGATCCAATAATCCTATCAATACATATCAGTAATTGGTGTAAAATACAGTTTATCAAACCCATAAACCAAAATAATCTGCTAATGTAAAACGTTTAATACCTCTTCATCCATTAATTCTATCAATATATGTCAATAACTGGTATAAAATGTATTTTCCTCTTTTCATGGTCATCAGATATGACCTATTTGGACGTTCACAGGCTCTATGGTTATAATATGTAACAATATATTAGAAAAGTAAGTGTTTTCATAATTTAATGCCCTTTAATTTAATTGCCCTAAAACAAAGACAAAGATTTGTAATTGTTATTATTTAGAGGTTATTTTGTTATTATTTCATTGGTCTGACCCACCGCAGATCAAATTCTGCTGAATGTGGAACCTGAGTTTGAGACCACTGGTTTAAAATGTAGAAAAACCTGACATTTTCAGATGGTATTAGTGTGAACTGAGATACCTTTCGCAGCATGGCCTCAGACTTATGGATATTGAAGTTTCTGGCTGTAAAAAAAGAGAAGAAGAAGAGACTTTAATTCATGTTTTCATACACAGACACACACACACGGACCAAATTTGTGATCATCTATTGTTCACTACCCAATCACCATTGGGTATATAAACACATCTTTGTTTTCCTGGGGGCGGCTGTGGCTCAGTTGGTAGAGTGGGTCGCCCAATGACCAAGAGGTTGGTGGTTCGTGTCCCGGCTCTGGCTGTCCACATGTCGAAGTGTCCTTGGGCAAGGCACTGAACCCTGACTTAGGCCCCCAGTAGGACTTACCGTAGACCTTAGAAACCTACTGGTGTATGAGTGTGTGTGTGAATGGGTGAATGAGAGGCTAATGTAAAGCGCTTTGAGCACCATGAAGTTGGAAAAGAACTATATAAATGCAGTCCATTTACCATTTTCCTTTAAAAAAAAACTAAACAAACAGAATAAATACAACATTTATATAAACACACACACACATATATATATATATATATATATATATATATATATATATCCTTTTTTTTTTACAGTCCGGGGACGCAAACAGTCTAGTGTCTAATACTCTAAAGTGATTAATTTAAGCAACAGCGCTGCTTCCCTGAACTGAGACTTACAACTCCAGCACTGGATTACCCACAATCCTTCATGCTTTGCCTGCAGCGCACCGGTTCAACCCAAATTACAAAAGAACAAACATGTTCCATAACCTGTGGGATGTTTTCAGTTCTTCAAAGTAAAGTATGTTATAAAAGCTCAACCTTCAGAAATCAAATAGAACACACTGTAAAAAATATAAATCTGAATTTAACTATATTAGTGTAATTTTAGTCCAAACATGTGATCAGATTAAAATCAGACAGATTTTAATCTGTCTAATTTTACAAAAAAGTTCCTCCTACAGAGGAACTTTTCAGTGAGATAGAAGATTTATCAAATTAAGATTTATTTAAAAAGCAGATTAACCACAAGGTTCCTTTGGATCAAGTTGGATTAATTATTATTAAATATGATATATGATATAAAATATGATAGGATACCGTGGCACTCAGTGGTGCAGTAGTTAGCGCCTAATAGGGTTTTGAGCTCCCAACCAAGCCTCCAAAGCCTGGAAGCTAGTCCCCGCCCCCCAGCAGCTCTAGCCAATCACAGCACTTGAGGTAGATTTTTTAAATTTTTCCCAGAAGAGGATTGTACAGTTGAGCCAAGGTGAGTCTGTACCTTGATAAATTTATTTATCTGTGTAATGTTGTGAACTGTTGTAAACTGTGCAAATGTGAATACTGCGGTTGTCACATAGGTTATGTATGGTTAACTGAAAAGGCAGATATCTAATGAGCGCTTTACTGTTGAGGAGGTTTAGCATAGAAATCAGACTGCTTTTGTATTTGTTTTTAAAAATACCCAACACCTTAACCAAATACCCAAAAGACCCATCTGAAACACCATTGATATTAAAAGTATCGCCCTTCCAACTTAATGTAAATTCACACAACTGTCAATTTACAGACTGACTGTTATAGCTAATACATGCTAATATTGGGTTTAGCTAAATGTACCCTCCACATTAAATGATAAGTAGCTCGTTAGCTAGCCCTGTCAAGTAAACATCGCTTTATTCAAACATCATGCAGCTTAAACAGATATTTTTTTTAAATCTATGCTAATTATCTATGCTTTAAAAAATATGCTAATCTGAGAATAGTTATCCAGAGAGACCAAAACCTAATATGTAGGTCAAATGACAGAGGAGCAGTGGAAGCTGTCAACTGTTCTGTCTGAGGTATTTTTGTACTCTAAGTTCCCACAAAATACACAAAGAACCACAAAAATCTGTTGTTAAAAACAATACAATCATGCTAAAATCCGCTAAAATTAACCAAAAAAATTAACCTGACAAAAAAAAGCATTAAACATATTAAAAATCCCGCATACCCCCCCGCACCCGGGGGTTGGCATTGCCGGGCCCCAACACACTGTCCAAGGGCGGCTGTGGCTCACTTGGTGGAGTGGGTCGTCCAATGACTGAGAGGTTGGCAGTTTGCGTCCCAGCTCTGGCTGTCCACATGTCGAAGTGTCCTTGGGCAAGACACTGAACCCTGACTTAGGCCCCCAGTAGGACTGACCTTATAAACCTACTGGTGCATGCATGTGTGTGTGTGAATGGGTGAATGTGAGGCTAATGTAAAGCGCTTTGAGCACCATGAAGGTGGAAAAGTGCTATATAAGTGCAGACCATTTACCGTTTCACCCTCTCGACTCACATTGGGTCCAGGCTACGATGTCCTCTGGCCGGCTCCCGGTGGCAGCCTGCCTTGTGATGGGCTGGTTGCCGCCCCCTCGGTGGGCTGCTCGCCCCCTATATATATATATATATATATATATATATATATATATATATATATATATATATATATATATATATATATATACATACATACATACATATGTGTGTGTAACTATATAGCATTTTAATATTGAGTCAGGGAGAGAATGAGAGAAAAGTACTGTACTGTGAGCTGTTGTCATGCATTAGTTTAATAGTACAGTGTTGTGTCACAGCCAGTGTAATAGTATTATTTTAATTGCTTTAAGGAAATTACAAAAGGTATTTGGAGGGGGGAAAAAACAAAAATTTTCCTCTGTGGTGCTGGAAGTGGCCTGGATGCTGTGGGATATTCCCGGCCTGGAATCCTGATCCAGTCCGGCCCTGCCTGGGTGAACTTGAATCCATAGTTTGTCTGAGGGTAATGTGTTGTAGCCACCAGGGGGAGCTTGTCTCTCCTCTCCTCAGAATGTAGAAGCACGTTCTCAAGCACCCCCCACCCCACCCCACCCTACCCCATGTTAAAACAGTGCCAGTAATTTGAAACTGAAAACCTGAGAAGCGTGAATTAAAAAAAACATTGTAAAAAAATCCACAGACTGTCATTGTAAAATACATTATAATACAAAAATACCCTCCCAAAATACTGTGTTTTCAATGTCTGTATTTTATCTTTCCATTCAACATTTTACAATGACAACAACTGTTACAATGACAATGCAACATTTTCTACAATGACAAGTTGTTTTTTTCAATGCCACAGGTTAATGGCAGTGAAATGCCCCATATGAACCCTAATAATTAACCAAAATGTAAGTCCTTTGACAACAAACTTCTTGGTCAGTCTCCCCCTTTTGTAAGAAGCATGTAATGAACAAAACACCACTGGGTGGCACTGTCAATGATATATTCACCTCATGCTAGTATACCACCAAGGAATAAGATGGTAACCGTGACAACACCTCTGCTACGATCTTTTCAATGATCAATTGCAGGTACGTTTGATGTTTTTTTTCATGTTATGAACGTTTCCAGAGTCAATTTTACATAAATAATCCTCATCATGTTTCAGAAATACTTTGGTATTCATGTAATAATTGTTTGAAAACATGCTGAACCAAATGGTAGAAATGATAGTAAAGGGTCATGATACATCTAATTTGAACCAAATCACAAATTATGTCCGTAAGATTGGTGGAGCATGGGCGTAGTTTTAGCATGGATTAAGGGGACGCGTCCCCACCAATATCCAGCGATTGTTGTTTGGTTCCCACCAATATTTTTTGATCACTGGGGAAAAAAACAATCGGTCTCCGTCTTATTCACATAGCGGCGACGAAAGGGTTAACCAAAAGTTCCTTGCTGACACATGACCAATCTGATTGGCTGTGCCTTTCACGTCTTTCACGTGAGGCTCTAGGTTGTTTATTGTTGCTAGGAGCCAAAGGCACTAGTAGTAGGAGGAGCGCCAAAACTGGAAGGCAAAGTATTTTCTGTCACCATTTTTGCCTGTAATCTGTAGTGTTACGTTATTAAAGTACTGTGGCAGGCTTTGGTGCACCGTGGGTGACACTGACACATGACTGTCAAACACCAGTGAGATGGCAGGCAAAAGGAAGAAAGTGGACATACGGAGTTATTTTTCAAAGAAAGTTGTAAGTCAAACTACCACTCAATGACGGTTGGAACAATGCACGTTAGCAGGGAAAAGTCGCTAGTTATCAAGTTGTCTGCTACTGTATGATGGCAGCACAACTAGTACTAACTCCAGACACTAGTTGAATATTAATTTGCTGTTAAAACGATGTCCTGCTAACGATCGAAATTTTGTGACACAATAACATTCTCTGCTCGACTGTGAGGGAGAAGGATCATTGAACGGAGTTATTTCCTGCTGTTGAACGCCAAATTTACCCACTTACCTGCTTTTTATTCTTATTCTTATTCTTTTTCTTTTCTATTTTTATTTTGTTCGGACCTGAGGAAGACCGACTTTGGTCGAAACGTCGTCCACTTTTTTTAAAAAAATTTTAGCTTTCACAGAGATTTTCCGTTCGGCTAAAACGGTTTATTTCCGTGTTAAGCTAGCTTCTTTTTCTGTTCTTTTTCGTCTGCTTCTTTTATTTAAAATTAAAATACACACATTCACACACTCAACGTACAAAAACACACAACATAAGACACACAAACACACACAATTATAGTTAAAAATGCAATATTTTGCGGACGAAGAGGGCTGGACGGTGGTCCGAAGAGGACGCCGCCCAGGACGCTTCATCCCCGGGGAGAGGGACGGGGGAGGCCGCGGTAGGGATATTTCCCTACAGGGGACGGACAGAGCACACAGGGCACCGGGGTTTAACAACGCCGGGGTCCGCCATCAATATAACCCACTTATAACTGCTTAATGCTGTATTGTTGAAAATACAGTAGGCCTACATTGTACTGATTTGTTTTGTGGAGACCTGTTTCATGGCAGAAGTAACCAGAAATCTAAACTATGCATGTGTGTCATTGATTGATTTGGTTGCAGGGGTGGAACTTCAGTACTTCAGTAAAAGTACAAGTTTTGTACTTCAGTAAAAGTACAAGAACCCTGCGAAATATTTTCTCAAGTAAAAGTAGAAGTATACAGAATGTATTTTACCTAACTAAAAGTACTAAATACTAACTTTTAAATGAACTTTTAAGTACAAGTTTTTTTGGGGGTTTTTTTAGGCGGGGGGGGGGGGGGTGGTTGGCTAGGTCCCCACCAATGTCAAAACCAAACCTACGCCCTTGTGAAGGAGTAATGTTTGAGTTTTAATACTTTAGTTATATTTAGGGTCAGTAAAAAAATAAATATATGTTTTATGTTAAAATAGTCCCTATGAGGTGGAAAAAGCAAAAATATATTTTTTTATTGTGATTTTTGTAGTGTGACCAAGAAAGGGTTAAATCTGTGGCTTATAAACACATAAGTGTAATATGTCATATTTCAGATCAAGTATTGTGATCAGATAGTTTATATATTCAAATTACACACACACTAATAATGATTTCGATATTTCAATATATATTTATTACATCATAATTTTCTTTAAAACAAACAAAAACAGTGTAAATCAACCTTTATCTACAGGTCACATTACTAACAACACTCTTTCCCATTTTTAAGCTTTTAAAACCCCAAAACACAAAATAAATTCTGACAATTCTACTTTTAAATTGATTATATTTAATTTCTGTCAATAGACACTGAACCAGCCTGAAACCCACTACTCCTTTAAAAATTATTTTATTTTTACAGAGATGTCACCCATGTTCGATCAAAGAATGCATCGTTTCTTTTACAAACAACAAATTTAAGTAAAGTACTAGAATTACAGATTTTTTAATCACATGAAGGATCACAACCTTGGAATATTTTGTGGGATGTTCATATTCCTGTTGTCAAGTGTCCCCCTCAGTAAACTGGATTCTAAGGCCACTCTGAGTGTTTCCTCTGAGGAAGAAACAATGACTTCTTAGAAGCAATTCCCTTTATTCTAGTGCATTTTAAGTTGACCTGTTTGACAAATCTTAACCTTATGTCACAGACATAGAACACTACACAGTATGTCAGTATTTTAGAATGTCCAACCTCAGGTGCCACAGCCTTGGTCCAGGGTCCCAATGTTTATGACACTATCAGGGAAGATATTGCAACTGATGTTCATGCAAGCAGTGTTATCCCCATATAAAGATGGCACTGATTAAATAAACAAGGGTAGTCTAGAAATACATCAGCTCAGACTGAAGGAAAAGAAAATGGATTTGAGTGGATGACGAGTTGAAATGTGTAGAGCAGACGGCTGGGAGTGTACTTTAATGGGATTAAAACAGATTACACACACACACACACACACACTCGTACAAAGTGTTAAAGCTCCAGAAGAAATAGAACTAATGCTGTGTTCTGTCATCAGTACTGAAACACACACTATACTTTCTGTACTGACTAACTGTACATATTTCAGAAGGTAAGTACTCTTCCATTTCCACGAGGGCGGCACAATATTAGAAAAAAAATTACATTGTGATTTTCTTTAATCCTGCGAAATATAGTGCAATAGTGTAAAATACTCAGGAGCTATAACAGCTGTGTGGTGTCAACACACACAATAAAACAGATTAGTGGTCGACACTGAACATAACGTTTCAGTGTCATCCTTCTCGTAGCTAATAATAATAATAAATATGTAATGTGCATATAAATATTAAAAGTTTATACTAAAATTGATTATGTAAACCAGGTTGTCTGAGGTGACTTAAAAAAATACTTGTATGTAAACAGTTTATGAGGAAGTGACGAGCCCTGAAAAAAATTTATTGACCATGTTGTATAATGTTTTGTTCTCTGATGATCTTATGCTCTTGAAATAAAACTAAACTAAACTAAATGATTTTATGTGCTCAATAAAACATTACCCTAAAAAAAAAAAAAAAAAGAATAAGACAATTTAAAACTGTAAGCAGTGTCAAAGGCCTCCGCCGTCCCTCGTGACCGCCAATGGCAGCCGACGGCAAGACAACGTCGTACCGTGGGCGGGATATGATATTCTGACAGAAACTTACACTTTTGTATAAACATGTAGGGGGTGCTATAGAGTGACTTATTTGAAATGTTGTGTGTTGAATGGGTGTAGAACTGTACGACTGAAACTGAGTCAAATTTGAGCCAAATCAATGTTTGTATGTCTGAACTACAGCCATTTTAGTGAAGGCAATTTTGTAGGAGGCGCTATAAAACAAAATCGCAATTTCTATTGATAAATGGGTGTAGACCTGGGAGATAGATGTCTGAGTGAAATTTGAGCCAAATCAGTGTTCGTATGTCCGAGCTAAAGCAAGTAGTGGTAATTTTTCCCAAAAACTTTGCAAATTTTGTGACGTTGAAGCACAAAAACAATAACCTGATATACGTCATCTGGCTGCACTACACTACGCTCACACAACCATCTGAGGAGCACATGGATCCAATCTATTTCCAAACGAAAGAGCCAATCAGTGTGTCAGGGTGAGACTACCTGGATGTGTTGGGTCTGGTGTGATGTTAGTAGAAGTGACGGCAGTGTAGTCTGTTCAGATACACACCAACGGCTGCGTGCCTTCAGTGTTCGGTGTCCATATGGACTGGACTATTTCCAGTGTTTTGTCGACTCTACCACATATTCATTCCTTAACAGATGAACAGAGGATGCCTGTGGAAGAGTTTGTTAATAGATGATGTTTTCACTCTTCTTCTGACCAGGTTTGTCAACAGTTTGATCTATGTGAATGGAATTTGGCCTTCGGTCTGTGTGTCTGTGTCTCACTGATACTGATACGTAAACATTCCGTTCATACATCCCTGAATGGAAGGTTGTCTCCAGAGACATGGTGAGGTTACAATGGTATGAGAAGGACAGTGTTTTTCCTTCTCATACCACCCTCTGAATGTTTAGGGAGTATAAAAGAGCTGTGTTTTAGACTGATCATCAGAACATCTGACGACAGCTCATTCTGTTCATGTTCTCACTTGCATGCAAGTTCCAAATTAATTTGTTCATTTCTTCAATAAATAATTGTTTCTGATTTGCACAGTTTTCTCTCCCTGTGTAATACAAAACTTCCACAACAATTTGGCGTTGTCGGAAGGATCCCATGAGTGTGACAGACGGAGGACCGAGGTCGGGGAACTGATCAGCCTACAGACCAAAAGGTCGTATCCCTGTTGGTAAAAACAAAAACCAGAGGACAGGGACCGAGCCGGACTCCGCCCGCACACCACCGGGATCTGAACTGGACCTGTGGAGACCAGATCACACTCGGTGAGAAAGTTTCAATTTGGGTAAAAAATAGGGCCCTTGGTCTAAAGCTCACACCACCTGCCCGCTTTCTGATGTTATGGTGCACAATACAGTGGACGACAATTTAGATTACTAATGAAGCTAAATTGGATCACCATGAACTAATTCACGTGTAGGGCCCCACGAATTTAGGTGGGCATGCAGAGTGGCTGTTTGATACAGTTGTGCTGGAGTTAATTCATGAGTGAAGTTTTTTTTAGTCTGTTTGTTTTCCCTTGGGGTGTGAACTCCAGAAAAAACAAAAACCGTGATCAGTGAGGCATTTTTTAGTTTTTCTCCTTGAACGTGACTCAAAAGGAAAAACCGAATTCACCTTATTCCGGCCCGCCCCTTTTAACTGTTGATTTTCTTCCGCTTTGTGTTGGAACTTCCGGTCAGCTAGTTTAAGGCGCTGGTGAAGTAATCCCTAACCCAAAACTAATTGCAGAGTGGGCTGATGATATGAAGAGATGGCCTCCTGTTACATATGGTGATATATTACGTTCTATATGGTTTTGTCTGTGGGCGTAGATGGTGCCTCCATGAAAAACTTTAAGCGCACCGAAGCATATCAGTACGTTCTCAGTTTAAATGCGGCATGTTTCGTGGTTCTTAGGTGGAAGATATGCTGCTGTGAGCTACTGTCCAACACTGGTTATTAATATTTATACGTATTTAATCCTAAACTTCATCGTTGTAAAATCTTTTAAACTGTGTGTTAAGCAATCAGTACCGCAGCAAATGGAGCTAGCATTGACTTAGCAGACTCGCGCTAGGGCAGAGCCTGTTCGCCTCACAAGCTGTTGTCGCAGACGTCGCTCCGGAGCCTCATAGCCAAGCCACTTCTTGGGATATGGGTGCTGGATTGTTGGTTTCACATCCATGAAATGAAAGCAGCAGACGTAGGGCTTTTTCGATGGGGTTTTTTAAGTTGAGCACCCTCAGCCAAAGTCGCCGGTCCTCGGACGCAGGTTAAAGGCTGGCCCACAACATTCACCCCTTCTTCTCCCATGAGTAAAACACTCTTGCTGAAGCGACAATGTTTTTTTTTTCCAATTATTGTGGCAACCGCGAACTGCACAAATGATGCTGGTCATTTTTCCAAGGATATTGGGTAGTTTTTTTGAACCGTCTCTGATTTCAGCCTCGCTGCTTTTCGCCTGAGATCTGCACGCTTTTGTACCCAATGACTTTCAATGACTTCCGCTACTCCACCGGAAGTTCTAACACAAAGTAAGCAATATGGCGCCTCCCTAGTAATCGTGGAGAATAAGGTCAATAGGCTTTTAGGAATTTCGCCTGAGTGTTAGACTCGAAGTTGAAAACCAGTCGGGAAAACGTCCGACTATGGGCAATCGGCCGAGTAAGGGTGGCGTGGGGTTGGACCGGGAGACTCCAATTCCAAAAGACATGTTGTCATGTTGAACATTTTAAAAGCTTTTCAGTGCACTGATTATTGGGTAACAAAATGTAATTTCCCCAAAACGGGAAGATGAAAAAGTAAATGATTTGAGAAAAGATCAAAATGAAGCTCATGAGTAAACTCAGAACATTGTGAACCTTGTAGTGGGTCAGATTTGACACAGACTGACTAAATTCTTTATCGTGCAGGTTTACCGATTTTATGCAGCGACGTAAAGTAATACACGGTAAGAAACATAATAATCGGTTGCATTAACATTATTTCGGCCCAGATTGATGTGTCTGTCACAGAGGTCTCTCTCTATAAGATTCACATGTATGAGAGTCATAAATATAGATGAAATGTCTTAATAGGTCCGATTGTGTTGAACATGATATGATCAAAAATGACAAGGCAAAACCAAAATGTTGGAAAACACTAAAGTCTTGAAAATAAGATGGGAAAAAGGGAAAAAAAAACTTTGAGTTTAAATTAGAATAAACAGAGTAGAGACAGAAATGTTTAAAAACTTTAAAACTATGTCGAATCCAAACAGAGTTGGTTTTATCTCACACACAGGTTTGCATTTTAGTGCGTCACCTTGTGCTCCAGAACACCCCCTCCCCTCTCTGTCTAAAGCTCACAGCTCTAAAGTTCCTTCCTGGAAGATGGGAGTCCACGTCTGCCTGCATCCATCATGCCAAAGGGTACTGCCTCTGCCCCCTGCCTTCTCCTACTGGGTCTGCTGTCTCCCCCTCTGCAGCACCGGACTCAGAACCAAAGATAACGGTAGCTGGGGTGAGACTGTGACTGTGACAGATGTGTGAAAGACTGTTGTATCTGAATGTCCACCAGACTTTGAAGATAAAACATGGTAGAACCTCACATGTCTCTGGGCTCTAGATAAACCAAGTGTGATTCATCACCGCGAGGAAACGTCAAGGCAAAGGAGGCCAAGGCAGGAGGAATGGACAGAAGCAGCAGAAACGTGGGCTGAGACAATGAAGGACAGAGAATGTCAGCAACAGCAACTGACCACTGGCAACAACTGACCACTGGCAACAACAGCCTGGAGCTGCAAACAACAGTTCCTGAACCAACTAGACTGTGAGACTGCACCTACACTCGTCCCCCTCCCCCTTTGGAGCAAAGGCTTACACATGCTTATTAACTGTATGTATTGCATTTGCAGACCAGTTGTCTGTACTGACATCACGCACCTTCGCAAAGTTCACACTAGCATGTTTTAAAGAGTGAAAACAAAAGAAAAACTACCTTTTTAGTCAAAAGGGTGTTAAATATTGAAAGAATATTTCAAATCCATTGTTTTGCTCATTGTCTGATACATTTTACTTGGTTATTTTGTTTTTCAAAAGACATGTCATATCTTTTAAATCTCCTGGCCAGAGATGCAATGATTACCCTTAGAAGAGAATGTTTTTATTATAATACTAATACAAAGTCAAATGTCTAAATCTCCATGTGCATGCATTAATATCTAAATCTCAGACTCACATAGCAGAAGTGTTGTCAGAAAAGAGAAAAAAAGACAAAATCTTAGATTATATGTCACTAAGCTGCATTACATTGCACCTCATGTCTGAGATTCTGAATACAGGGAAGTTGGTTGACTTTCCAGGGTCCAGCCGACCCAATCTGTATGGTCTGATATTAAATTTACCTCACGTTTCAATATCTACAATTTAAAGAGGAACACTTGTGATCATATTACAACAGACTGCATTTGGACTGTGTATTTGCATGGTTTAATGTAAAGACGGGGGGTATGTTTGGGTTTCTCCAGATTAATTCTGGAGTCATAATTAAATGTTCGAACTGGGACATTTAGACAATTAATAACAGTAGTTGTCATAAGCAATGGTTTTGTTCATACCAGTACATGACAATCGGCTGGTTGGGGTTAGATTTATTTTTAAAAAATATTTAAATTTACATTTCAAGTAATATATTTAGACCAGAACACCTAAGAATAACTATCAGTGTTCTCCACAAAGAAGGTCTGCTAATTTAGAGAGAATTTTAAGTTTAAAAATAATTTAAACTTGGGTTTTGTTTAGACTGCAGTTCAGTAGTTTCTCCTACTGTCACAGTGGGGTAGTTGGAGATAAATTCTGTAGAGAGAATTTAAGTTGAAGTAAGTATCGTGTCTCTGTTCCCTGCTCTCTGTCCTGTCTAATTTTCCACACCTGTGCTCCCTCATTAACCTGTCAGCTGCAATGCATTCTCTCCTAATGAACCTCTGTATATAAACCCCAGTCTTCCAGTCCACCTTTGTCAGAACGTCAGCAAACCAATGCCTGTTACTTGTCCGAACCTTCACATCTCTGACTCCAACCTGAAAAGCCTGAGCCTGAGCCTGAGCCTGAGCCTGAGCCTGAGCCTGAGCCTGAGCCTGAGCCGGAATCTTCTGCCTGAATTTAAACCAGAACCAGAACCTGTTTTGACTACGCCTCTGATCTCCAGCCCCGGTAAACTCAACCTGCCTTTCCGTCCACCATGTGCCCCACAGGGGCTGTGGTCCCCGGCTTGGTGCCCAGGTCAGAATTTGGCCCTTGATGAAATCAATTTGGGGAACCCTGGCCTTGGAGGACTTTGTTAAATTCCGATGACGGTGAAAACAATGACTCTGAATTTTTACAATTTATATCCAAGATAGCAGACTTCCTGTTGATTTATGGGCGTGGCCATCGTAAGGTTTTTTTGTTCGTCATCATATGATGAACACGTGTACAGATTTTCATAGCTCTAACTTCACTAGGGTGTGATCTGTTGTAATACTAACTATTGTCACTTTTCAAGGGGGCGCTGTAGACACATTTCTTTACTTGCAACTCTTTTTACATTTCTGAAGGGTGTGCAAAATTTTTTGAGTTTTCATGCATGTTCAGGGGGTCAAATTAGAAGTCAAAGGGCAGACCCCCCCCCCCCTTGCGACCACAGCAGACTCAATAGGCCTTACGCCAGACATGGTCCGTTGCGAAGGCCTAATAGACAGGATGTCTATGTCACTGTATTCATGTTCAGAACAGAATCAGAACCAGAATCCCTTTATTGTCATTGTCCCATTGAGCACAACACCATTTCAAATAGAGTAACTCGTTAAAACAGTGCAACGTCCAGAAAAAGAATGAAGAAGCAGAAGTGCTTCCCTGGCTGTAGTCGTGCTTCAAATCCATCCGTTTCTTTCACAAGTTATTGTTACTCAACTGTTTATGACCTTTTTCATGTAACAGACCACTGCAACTTCTGCTTTTTACACAAGTTCAGCTTTGTGGACACATTCATCCTGGGAATGCATCGACATGAGTTCCATTATTATTTACTGACTTGAACTGTTGTAATATTATATGGTGTCATTCATATCCCAGTTACCTAGACAAACTAAAGACCTTACAAAAGAAGCTCATTACAGTAACATTATGGCCTAAGCTAAACACTCCCTCTGATCCTCTCTTCTACAGTTACAAACTTTACAAACTCAGTCAATGTAAGACCTTCCATAGCGCCTGTGACGTATGATGTAGTATCTGAACTCAACCACACACTCTACCATCTCGTCTGAATATTTTACCCACTCATGAATACAACACGAGAAGAAAAAATCTTACAAAGGTAAAGAGACGGAAACTAAAATGTCTTAGTGTGACCGTTAGTGTTGCGCGGGCTACCCGCTGGCCAGCGGATATCCACGGGTGACCCGCGAGTCGGGCGGGCTGGGTCGCAGTATTAATACATATTGCGGATGCGGGTGGGGCGGGTCAGGGACGATCAATACCCGCTGAGGTGTGTGTGTGTGTGTGTGTGTGCGTGCTCGGCTCGCGCATGTACAAGCCCGTCACTTCCTGTTTTGAATGCTTTTTTATCCCAACTTTTTGTTATTTGTTATTAGCGCCAAATCTCCCTGAACACTCAGAGATAAGAGTGAAAATGTGGGACTTGATCAGGGAGAAGATTAAAACAGGCGATGCGAAGGTTGTACGGAAACGTTGTATGTGTTGGCTTTATAGAGTGATGATGTGGGTGGAGTCTATTTTATGTGCTGGAGTGCATATTGAGACGTTAGAAAGTAGGCAAAAATTATGCTTCATGACTTTTAACATTAGAAGCACAAGGTAAAGATGCTGCGAATGTACTATGTGAGTTTAGAGCCAAATTTAAGATCACGGGTTGATAACGGGCGGGTTGGGTTTATCGATACGTGACATCATGCGAGTTTGGCGGGGCGGGCCGAGCCACGTCTTGGGTTTGGGCGGGGCGGATTTCTGTAAAACCCCCTAACCGCGCATCACTAGTGACCATTAAAGGACCACAGACTTGGACTGAGGTTGACAGTGTAATTAAAGAGTCTGCATCACTGTCTTTAAAAAAAATGTAAAATAATTATGTTTAAATGAAGCTCATCTTGCTGTTTTTGTGTCATGTACCTGTCATTATATATTGTTTGTGTGTTTTTGGACCCCTGTTTATAAACTATAGAAGCTTCTGGGGTTATCCCTTTTTTATAAGATCATGTCTACTGTTTATTGTGAATTGTATTTGTATTTAAAAATACAATAATTACTTCTATTATTATTTGCATCTATTCTTATTTACTTCCTTAACTATTTACGTCCATTTACATCTATTACTATTTACTTCACAGGTGTCAAACATAAGGCGAGGGGACCAAATCCGGCCCGCCAAACCGTCCAGTTTGGCCCTTGGAATGAATTTGTGAAATACAAAAGTAAATATTAACATATTATTAATCACTTTAGTTCAGGTTCCACATTTAGACTAATTCATTCTAAAGTGGGTCAAACCAGAAATTATTATTCTATCATAATAATCTATAAATACTAAGAAGTCAAATTTTTTCTCTTTGTAAATGTAAACAGTATAAGTTCACTAAATATCTGAATAATCTTGAACAAATATGAAAAACCTGAAGTGTTTCAAGAGAAGTTATTGCAATTTTAAGAATAATCTGCATGATATTAAATATTTTGTGTATTTGTATTTGATCCACTATGATCTGTTTCATGTTATTTATATTGTTTGAAAGGATAGTTTGTCAACATCAACATTTTCTTTGTTTAATTTTACTTTTTTCACTAAAATATAGTTATTTTTGGAGTTGACATTATTTATTATGTTTGATTATTTTATTTCATATGACTTTGACACTCCTGATTTACTTCATCACAATTTACTTCCATTAATATTTACTTTGTTTACTTTTAGACTAGTTAAGAATCCATGCTGCTGTACAATAAATTACAGGGATGGTTTCATATGGGATTCACTGTAAAAAAAAAAAATTAAAAAAAAAGCAAGCCAAATTTTTGGTATAATTTTTAGTCCAAATATGTGGTTAGACAGAATACAGAAGAACTTTTTAGTCAGATAGAAGAGGTGATTTTTTTTTTTACTAGTGCTGTCAAAGATTACAATTTTAGTCAGATTAATTAAAGGGGTGCTTTTGCAAAATACACTAAGAAACACAAAAAATGCAGGTGAAAAAATATACAGAACATAATCAAAACACAAACAGAAAAATTACAAAAAATAAAGTAACCTGATAAATACCAAAAAAGTAATATCCAACACATGTAATTAACATGTTTATTCAACCTTCAACAGTTTCAACAAAACAACTGTAAACAACTGTTCAATTGAATTTGGTTACAGTTTTTAAATCAGATTAATCATGATAATGGTTTAATCTTCATTACTTTTGACAGATACAATATGTCTTAAAAATGTTACAGAGATCATTTTCACTGGTTCTATTGACAGATATTTTTTTTGCTTAATTCAATATTTATTTATTTTTACTTTACCTTAATTGAAGCAAAATAATCAGAACTAAAACTGCAAGCAGTCTCAAAGGCCTTTGCTGTCCCTCACGACCGCCTACCCATGTGATGTCAGTCGAGCCAAATCGGTGTTCGTATGTCCGAACTACAGCTTTTTTACTAAAGGCAAATTTGTAGGGGGCACTATAGAGCAAAATCACAATTTCTATTGATAAACTGATGTAGGACCAAGAGATAAACATCTGAGTCAAGTTTCATCCAAATACGTGTTCGTATGTGCGATCTACAGCCATTTTACTAACAGTGTATTTGGCGAATCTGTAGGGGGCGATATACTGCAAAATACCAATAACTTTTGATGTCCTACTTCTCTCGATCGTGTTCACTGATTTTGAGCTCATTTGGCCCAACGACCAAGGAGGAGATAGATAAATTCTAATTACAGCAAAAATCCACGACTCAAAGTTTTAAAAATTTGAATCCAAGATAGCAGACTTCCTGTTGGTTTATGGGCGTGGTCATCATTAGGTTTTCTGTTCATCATCATATGACAAACATGTGTACCGATTTTCATAGCTCTAACTTCACTAGGGCATGATCTGGCCTAATACAAACTATTTTCACTTTCCTAGGGGGCGCTGTAGACACATTTCTGTACCGACTTTTACTAAACCTTTAAATACTCGCAATTTTTCATACTTCTGAGGTGTGTGCAAAATTTGGTGAGTTTTCATGCATGTTCAGGGGGTCAAATTAGAGCTCAAAGGGTTAAAACAGATCAAACTGCAGCAGTATCAATAGGCCTTGCACCCGACGTGGGACACAGCGAAGGTCTAATAAAAATCTTCTGACAAAATTAACACTGGACGATTGTTTATGGACAGAATCCTGACGCAGTTTAACTTCACTTATTTATGAGTATTTTCACATGTACATTAATTCGATCGGTGGTCTTCAGCCCTGGTCCTCAGGGTCCACTGTCCTACATGTTTTAGATGTCACCCTGCTCCAACACCTGATTCAAATGATCAGCTCATCAACAAGCTCTGCTGATGTGCTCTTTTGAGCAAGGCATTTTTTATTTTGCAATTTTGAATCCTGACAAAAAGGTATTTGCCTTGATGTATCTCTGGTTTTTGTTCTGCTTTGATTATGCACCGCTACTTTAACAGAATAGCGTCTTAATAAAACCTTAGCTGTTAATTCAAGTGAATGAATTGGTGAAATCTTATGTGTATTAGACATTTAAACATTACAATAAACACTTTGAGTTTTATATAATCTTTAATAAAACAAAAACACTGGTTGTCATATTTTAGTCGACTAAAATTATTTTAGATTTTGTCGACTAAAATTTTGGACAAATGAAACTAGACTAACTAGACTCCACACAGTTGACCATAGTTTTGGTCAACTGGAACTAGACCAGATTAGTTCAGTCAGATTCCAGATCTATTGTCTGTAAATCAGTTCCTCTGTAGGTGATTCTATCTGATTTTAATCTGCTCACATATTTGGACTAAAATTACACTAATACACTTGGTCACATTTTTGCAGTCAGCCCAAATGCTTTAAACGTCACTGTTATTGAATATGTATAATGAGTCATTTGAATTGGGACATCTGCCCAAAACATCATGTGAGGCGTCTATTGTGTTATTATTAAAGAAAAATAAAGACCCCATGCTTTGTGGCTCATATCGACCTGTGTCGCTTTTGCCGGTAGATTTTAACATTTTAGCAAAGGTAATGGCTACACATCTAGAAGCTATACTTCCACATATAATTTCCCCAGACCAAACTAGATTTATTAAAGACAGGTCGACTTTTTAACATCATCTATCATCCCTCACAATCTACTACTCCAGAGGTGGTAGTTTCATTAGATGCCGAAAAGGCTTTTGACAGAGTTGAGTGGAGATATTTGTTTTATATTTTGAAAAGGTTTGTGTAACAAGGGTTAAAATGGCCAAACTCTGGCCAGAAGTAAATTTTCCCAGGTTATTATTTGCACCTGAACACAACACAGCACATGACACCTCACATGGTACATCTCATGACACTCATTATCCAATCCCCAGTCAGTTCACACCTTAAAAGCTGCCTTGGCTTCTCACTCCCCAGTTGTGTGGGAGAGAAGTCCAGGAGCTGTAGCTGTAGGTCAGTACACAAAAAAACCAACTCCAACAATAATGCACCTTTTTTATTTTTGAGTCTAAAAGACTGTTTTATCACTTAGAATCAGACCGTGCCCCTAAACCTGGAAACCTGTGTGTATCTGTGCTTTCCCTTACTGACTCAACTGGTGAGTCTGAATGTTTGTATTGTCACATGTTGGCAGTAGCATTAGCAACACTGCTAATTCTACATGCTAATGCCAACATGTGCTCTCTCAGTATATTGATGTTTATGTTTATGTAAAATTGTTTGCTCAAGCTATTGGTTAGCATGCTAATGCTAGCATGCTAACATGTTATAAAACCAACCTAAATGTGTGAACATGATGGATTAACAGGCATAGCTATGGAATGTGTAATGCGAACGTTAGCTACTTTGTTAGCTACTTTGTTAGCTACTTTGTTAGCTACTTTGTTAGCATTTTGTTGCCATTTTTGCTAATTTAAGCTTTAAACAGCTGAATTGAAATACAATGAGGTTGTTCAATCCATGCAGGCCAGGTGCCCTGCTCGGGACCAACAATCCACTGGATGGCGAGCCGAACAAGCCCAGGAGTCTAAGGAAACCTTAGTCAACTTCTCGATCAGCGGTCTGGTAGGAGGCTCTGCAGCCTATCCCTCCCTCTCCCACCTGCTCACGCAGAGCATAGTCTCTATCTCACTCATTCCTGGAGACGTGTGCGCTAAACCATTTTTCAACAAAACTTCATAAAACAAAGGACACTCGGCGCTTGTGTGTGTGAACCCATGAACATTCGGGTTGGGGAAGAGGAAAAAAGACCTCTTGGGTTGAGGCGATCTGCCCCATTATTTGGGAGTTGACAATAACCTGTGCACATTTTTGTATTTCTGCTGCAGCCTGTAAATATTTTGTTTATTTATTTGTTGTTTTTTTCATCACCTGTACATAATTTAAATATATTTTCACTTGGAAATTGAATTACACATTTTGTCTTTATTTACTCACCCTGCCCTCTAGCAGCCGTACCTGGTCTTCTGATCATAGCCCACTCACACGTGTTTATTTGTGACACTGCAATAACCCTAGAATTAACTAAAATACTTGCTACATTTGGTTTCGGACAAAACTTTATTTCATGGGTCAAGTTGTTATACACAGCTCCTATGTCATTAGTGAGAACAAATAATAATCTTTTTCCATCTCTCGTGGCACTCACCAGGGGTGTCCGTTGTCACCACTGTTGTTTGCTATTGCAATTGAGCCATTGGCCTTGTCTCTATGACAAACGGCACAACTCACAGGGATTGTTAGACAGGATCAAGAACATAAGGTCTCCTTTATGCGGATGATTTGTTGTTGTAAATCTTCCACCGTTCTCACTCCCCACCGTCTGCCCTAAATATGCTGAGAAATTTTGGTAAGTTTTCAGGATATAAAGTAAATTTATCCATAAGTGAACTTTTTCCAGTAAATGATGCTGCACGTTGAATGTCATTCAACACATCCCTTTTTACGGTAACTTCTAAATTCACCTACCTTGGAATCAATGTACCCAACAAATTTTCAGCACTTTTTAAAGAGAACTTAACCCCTCGTATGAAAAAGGTGGAACTGCTCTTGAAACGTTGGGCCCAACTCCCTCTGTCACTAGCAGGGTGTATTAACTCAATTAAAATGACTATACTTCCAAAATTTAGAATTTTAGAATGTTTCAGAATATTCCACTATTTCTCCCAAGGTCTTTTTTCCTAAAACTCGACAGTATTTTCTCAAAATTCATATGGAACCACAAACCTGCTAGAGCCAGAAAAAGCCTTCTGACACAGCCAAAGTGTGGCATGGCTCTCCCAGATTTCCACTCTTTCTACTGGGCATGTAACATCAGACCTATGTTGCATTGGCTATATGAGGACCCGGGGGCTGATGCACTTTCTTGGCAGCATATTGAGTCAAAATCATGTACGCAATCATCATTGGCAGCTCTTGTGTATGCACCCCTCTCATCATCATACACAACCCACACAACAAATTTGCTAGTGAAATCAACTCTGAAAATATGGGTACAAATTAGGAGGCATTTTGGTTGGCAGTCGATCTCATTGAGATCACCTATTCACGCCAATCACTGTTTTAGACCATCTGTTATGGATAAGGCCGTCCTCGTGTGGCACAATGCAGGCATTAAGTAGTTTCAGGATTTATATCATGACAGTAACTTTGTTTCCTTCCAGTATCTCTGTGATTGTTTTGAAATTCCTAAAACTCATTTTTTCTGTTTTCTTCAAATTCGTAATTTCATCAGGACTATCTCCCCAATATTTCCAAGACAACCTCTGTGTGCTCCTTATGACCATTTATTAGGCAAGTCTGTGTCCCTCAAGGGTGTTATATCAGTTATTTATAGTAGACTGATGTCATTGTCATCTTCTGACACCTCTGAATTGAAATTGCAGTGGGAAGGTGAATTGGGGCAATTCATTTGTGATCAGGAGTGGGAGGCAGCTCGGGAAAGGGTTCATAGTTCATTGATATGTACCAGACATGGGCTTTTACAGTTCAAAGTTTTACACCGCACCCACTGGACTAAACGGAGACTGTCTAAACAGTTTCCTGATTTTGACCCTTTATGTGATTGCTGTAAATGCAATCCAGCATCACATGTTCTGGTCCTGCATGGAGCTAGCACAGTTTTGGTCATCAATCTTTAACATAATATCAGGATATGTGGGACAACTAGTCACTCCTTGTCCTTTGATTGGGATATTTGGGGTGGTTTCTGATCATTTGGGTCTAACTAGGGCACAATCACATAGTGTTGCCTTCCTAACACTTCTGGCCAGGCGGCTGATCCTGATTGTGATGGCCGCAGCCCCACAGGGTTAGTTTGACCACACAGCCACCTCACTGGTTTATCATTTCACACACCATATACTCATTTTCAGTTCATAATTATCACCACCTGGCCATTTCAGTTACAGCTAACACATTTAATCACTCAACATACACGGTTTGGTTAATTTTGCATTAATTTAATCTTGCACTGTTATGGAGTGCACACGTAGCATTGTGGGTGACAGAATTATTCATATTGTGTTTTTCCTTATGGGGAAAAAGGGGTGGCCAAGGGTGCAGCACTCCTAAATAATCCTGCCCTCTCATTCGGACTCAACCACAGACAATGACATCATGGGGGGGATTTTGGGTTTAGTTTGGATTTCTCTATTAGTTGCATCTAGGTGTCTATTTGTTTTCCTCTTGTGTGTCATATGGTTTGACCAAGCCAGTATATACGTTTGCCCTTTGTGTCATTAGAGAGTTCAGTTTGTTCTGTTCATGCCTCAGTTATGTTGTTTTGAGTACAGTTATGTTGTTTTGACCTCTTTTATAGGCTTAAATATTTGTAACCTTGATTTGCATTATTTTTTTGGACTTTGTTGGGTGAATAAAAGACCCACCTTTCAAACCTTTAATTCAGTCTCCTTGCTGATTTACCGTTTGATCCCTAACACCGATCAAATGGAAAGACTGTAGACCACCAACAGTAACCCATTGGATTAAGGACGTTCTCTATTTCCTCAGGTTGGAAAAATTAAGATACTCTAGGAAGTGTACAACAGAAAATATGTACATCAAGACTTGGGGACCTTTTCTGGACAATATAAAGACACACAGGTAGAGTCATTAACATATTGCAGGGGTCCCCAAACTATTTCCTGTGAGGGCCGCATAACTTTTCCCTTCTCAGAGGAGGGGCTGGGGTCAATTTGTAACAGAAATTTTTGAGGAATGCAGGAGTGCCTAAATGTAAAAAAAATTGTTTTCTGGATTCTTCACAGAACAAAAGTCAGAAAATAAATTAATTAATTAATAATAATTTATGAAATAACCCTCTTTGGGTTCTTCACAGAAAAAAGGTCCATGGAACATAAACTTCTTCATTTTAACAATTCCAAGTTCAGCTTAGTTGTCAGAGCAGAATCTCTGACTTAAATGACTCATATGAGCAGTCTCTCAAAATTATTGTTAAACTAGTTACTAATAGTTAATTGTTAGAAAGCCCACACAGTTTAATTGTTTATTTGACTGTCTGGTTATGTTTGTTCAGGAATAACTCCTTTTCTGTAAGTTTTCAAATGTCCCACGCTTTTGAACACACCACTGATGTTATAACGGTTATGAACGTAATCCGTGTTTTATTAGCCGCTGTGTTGCTAGGTAACTGTGCCAAGTTCACCATCACTGCTTCTTTTTCTCTTTTTTATTCTATTCCTGGTTTATTACTGTGTGTAGCTGCCGCAAGGTCAGATAAATAACGCAGTACAGTTCAGGTAGATGTTAGCATGTTGTACTGTATAAGCTAATGCTGTTTAGCGCCAGTGTGCTGTTGAAGCTAATATGATAATATGCTAGCAGCTAGCATTGCTAGCTGTCATCTGTGATTTCTGTGAGGTGATTTGTGTGTTCCACGACCCATGTAATACATCTGAGTGACTCATATAGTCGGTCTTAGTTTATTTATTATTGTATGTATATATTGTTATGCGTGTTAGTCTGTATTATTACAGACCGCAGTGAATAAACCTTCAATGAGGACATCTGTATCCGCGTTCTTTAATCGGAACCACAACCCACACCATGCCACTCTAAACCAAATCCTGGAGACAACCCCACACTCTCCGCTTCATTAACAATGAAAATAGTTCAGAACTAAGGAACATTTTACTGCAAAAGTCCAACTTTATTATCAAATACAAATACACACATATTAAAAAAAAAAATCTAAATGGTCTCTGGTATTGTTCAGGGGGCCGGACCAAATGTGGAGTTTGGGGACCACTGACATATTGTGTTGTGGCCTTGGTGTGTTTTTTTTGGTTTTTTTCTATGTATTTATTTTGTGTTTGGTGGTCTGCTTCTTGTCGTTATATTGTATGTCTTGCAAAATAAATTAAAAAAATAAAATAAATAAAAGTCAATATAATTTGCCTTTGTGTAATTTATTTACAAAAAATAAATAAATATGGAAAAATATCTTGAATTAAGTGTGTGAATGTGAGGCTAATGGAAAGAGCGTTGAACCAGTGAAGAACATTTACCATTTACTATGGTAGATTGCAGTGCAAAGTTTCCTGCCATTATGACATACAACAATAAAGATATTAAAATATAAATAAATGGACTTGTGGTACACCATGTAATTAGTTCTGAAAAGAATGGAGAATATTTTTGCGATGTTTCATATGAAATGCTTCAACCATCTTCAGGAGGATGATGCAGAGGACAGAAAGCTCTGTAAGCGCATAATTCTTCTGATTACATGGTGTACAGGAAGTCTATTTATTTATATATTCTTCACCATGAAAACCTTCAAACAATAAAGATATTAAACTAATTTTTTTGCTCCAACTTTGCTGCTCTGACCATTGCCAGTGCACATTGCCGCCCCCTGATTTAGTTATACATAGCTTCACGTGATGTCACCAAGCCTAGTAACATGAGCCACCATTTTAAGAGGGTAAAATAACAATGTAACTGGACAGATAGCTCTGTTACCATGTCCTACCACTAACCTTCTGCTCTCCGCTAAACACCAGTATGAACGGAAATGTTCAGGGATCAGACTGGAGAGCTGTCCATAGTAATTCCTGGCAGGTTCTTGGTGAACTGACCCCACGACATGGCCTAATATCGTGTGTCCAGACATCTACGACCATCTGGTCTAAACTCCTGGCATATATACACCAGAAAAAAATTTAACTTATAAGAGCCTGGAAGCATATGTTTAGTTTGAGGTAAGTTACATCCATGTATTTAAATACTTCTGTGCCCCTCACTCACCCAGCCTCCATTTTTATAATTCATTAGCCTTTCTTTTGTCATGTTTATTATTTTGTTTATCAGGGCAGGCTCTCCAGTCTTTTCTCACTCTCATTTTATCATCTCTAGGGGCCTATGTTTATGTAGGTCTAATTTAAATTAATAACTCTAATTTTTTTTCTTTTTTCAGTCAGTATGGGTTAATATAAATATAAAATATATAATATAAAATAAAATATGACTCATAAATAAAAATCAAATAAAGATTAAAAAAAAAAAACTTAATAAATTAGGCCTAACAGGTAACTTTTTAGCTGTTGTTAGAAGAAATAATAGTGACTCGCTCGCGTACATAAAAATGAATTTCATGAAAAAAGTATATTTTTAGGCACTGAAGTAGCCATAGAGCTAGACCTACCACTGACAAAATATTCAGAACAAACACAGGTCCACTTTAATTTCAGACTCCAGGTCTCGCCATCATCAGATATTCTTCTCACCACCTGAAAGCATGCTGCACACTTAACCCTTTTCTGTCAGTACATGGAAAAAACACAGCTTCCATCCAATCATGGTTATTACACCTGAAGGCTGCACAAGATTTGGGCATTTTACTCCAAGTTTTAAGAGTGCAGGACGGTGCAGTGGTTGATACGCTGTTGTTTTACCCTCTCAAAATGTCGGCGCATGTTACTAGGTGAAGTGACGTCACCGCAAACGTCAAGCATTATAGCTGTGCTGTAGTATATTACTAATGACAACTCATTGCTGTTATGGACTTTCACAAGGTCCAGTGTTTCCCATACATAGAATAATTTGGGGCAAAACACAACAGAATGAAAACCAAGCACCACAACTAGCTTGTGCCCTCCCCCCACCGCGATTCTGTCATTCTCTCTCACACACAGAAAGTGAGCAAAACAGTTGGGTACCGAAAGTCGGTATAGGTATGGAACCAGGGCAAACATTAATGGTAGTAACAAGACTGAAATCTAACGTGAATTTCACTACCACACATGCAGCTGTTGTTTAATTACACCACCTTTAGTGTGACCTTGACCTTTGACCTTCATTGCTCAAAATCTAATGGGTTCTTCCTTGACCAATTATCTATTATTCCTGAAAGTTTCATCAAAATCCGTTCAGAACTTTTTGCATAATCCTGCTGACCTCCGCCAAGGAGGAGGATAATAATAATAATAATAATAATAATTATTATTATAATAGATTTATTATTATATTTACTGGGTGTTGACTGGTGTGTCCTGCGTTAGCATGACACAAACCACTACAGTGGAAGACTGTCTGCTCCATCTGAAACTGGCTTTTACTAATTCCACTAGCAGTAACAACTGACACCATTATCATTATCATACTCACAGGTTCCAGTACACACTTCCTAAACAGACCCAACTAATTATTATAGTCTTTCTTTCTGCTCCTTTCAACTCATTTCACCAACTTCTATAACACATTGGTCATGAAGAATCTCACATTTTCTCCGGACTCTGAACTAAATGGTAAATGGACTGCATTTATATAGTTCTTTTCCATCTTCATGGTGCTCAAAGTGCTTTACATTAACCTCTCATTCACCCATTCATACACACACTCATACTACACCAGTAGGTTTCTAAGGTCTACGGTAAGTCCTACTGGGGGCCTAAGTCAGGGTTCAGTGTCTTGCCCAAGGACACTTCGACATGTGGATAGCCAGAGCCGGGACGCGAACCGCCAACCTCTCGGTCATTGGGCGACCCACTCTACCAACTGAACCACAGTCCATAGTTTGGACTAAAAATGAGACGAATACACTGAAGGTCAGAGTTAAATTTTTTCAGTGTAAAAGCTGTTTTTATTCAAATATCCTTCAGTTTTTTTGTCTCACCTCTGAGCCACCGTAACAGGAAGTGGTCATGTTGCGCAGGAAGTTGTGGAAGAATATCTTGCGTCCTCTCTCGAAACTAGAACCAGAAGAAGAAAAAGGAAAAAAAAAACATGATGATTGACAGGTTCTGCTGGTGACTGCTGGAACTAGGGTTTGTCCGTATATCTGTGTGTGTGTGTGTGTGTGTGTGTGTGTGTGCGCACGCTTTTAGTTTGGGCTCAGATCATTGAATCTAATTTCCTCTTCTGCTACTGAACCTTGTGACTTCATGACAAATTGTTTTTCACACTGATATTATAAAACAACTAATGACTTCACAAATATTCCAAGAATGACATAAACAGATAAATGCTCCCATTAAAAACTGTCTGTACATGAACTCTACTGGGAAAAAACAACCCTACTGGACATTTAACTGTAGAAAATACTGCAAAGACATGACACGTTAACTTTGTTCCATGTGTTTTAATAACAGGAAGTACAAACTACAAATCCCTTACACTTTAGTTTCACAGAAAAAAAGAATCTTATCACATTTCTTGGCGTTTATGTATTTTAGAAAATGTTTGGAATATAGTTTGGATTTTTCATAATTTTTTTTCCATTTTAACATCTTTTGCACATGTATTCTCCGCCATTTTTGTGCTTCTTAGTGTATTTTATTTATTTTGTGGGGGGAAAAATTGTATTGATTCATAAGATAAGATAATCACAGTAACAGATTCATCAACATTTCTATTTTAATTTAAATTTTATTTATAAAGCCCCGAATCACAACAAAGTCGTCTCCCAGGGCTTTACAGAAACACAATCATATATTATATTGAATTTTTGCAACTTTTCGCACCAATTATTGATGGTTTTTCAGAAATTTGGTGCGTACAAGGAGAAGGGTACATGGAAAAAATAGACTGAATTTTAGTTAATTTGGTCAAGTATCATGTGATGCACAACATTTCATTTGTGTGTTTGTGTCGTTGCACTCTAGCGTCGCCAATTCTTAACGGATAATTTTGAAATTTGGCATGTCCAAGGAGACGATAACAGGATGAAATGGACTTGAGCCAAATTGACTCACGACTTCCAGTCTGATGCCATATTGAATTTTCATGACTTTTCACACTCAAACGTCACCAATTCTTCACAGATTGTTCTGAAATTTGGTGTGTACAGGGAAACTGGTACAAAGAAGAAAGTGACTGAATTTCAGCCAATTTCGTCAAGTATCATGCCATGCAGGACATTTCATGAACTTTGCGAATCAGAGATCCATGATGTTATGTTGGTTTAATGGTTTGTTTGTTTGTTTGTCTGTGCGTGCGTGCGTGCGTGCGTGCGTCCGTGCACATTACCGCTCTTCTAACTCTAGCATCGCCAATTCTTGATGAATCATTCTGAAGTTTGGCATGTGGAAAGAGACACATATAAGGATGAATTTCAGCTGAATCAACTCACTACTTCCAGTCTGATGCCATATTGAATTTGTGTATGTTTTTCGCAAAGTTAGCACGCTCCGCATAGATTTCTAGTTTGTTTGTTTGTTTGTTAACATCATGAATCAGATATTTGTGAAGTTATGTCACTTTAACATTTTGTCTGTTTCTTCGCCACTTCTTAACGGATCGTTCTGAAGTTTGTCATGTAGAAGGAGATGAAACAGACACAGTTTCAGCTCAATCAACTCCGGTCTGACGCCATATTGAATTTTTTAAATCGTCACAGCAGAAATTAACTGTTTTCAACATCTGTTGGTTATTTAACATGGTAATGTGTGATCGTGATGTATTTGTGAAGTTAGCACACTCCGCATGGATTTGTAGTCTGTTTACACTATGTGAGAAGTTCCTATTTCTAAGATACACCTAATGGTGCAACCTGGACACATGTTCAGTGACCGCCCTGGGATCATCAGGTGTTCCGGGTCTTAGGTCAGACACCCTCACCCAGGCAACCCAGCTGGGGGTGATCAATGTCTTGTGTCCAGGTAGCGGACTATGCCACGCCTCCCCCCTCCTCAACCAGAGCCCTAACCCAGCTGCCTCTAAAATGGCTCTGGTTGCTTTCCTCCTTCCTCCCAGATACATACTAGATTCAGCCTAAAATGTTCAGTATGTATCATGAGCTTCCTACTTGTACTGACATTACCCAACATGCAATGGGATGCGACATGACATACAATTGTACAGCCTCCAACACAAGAATATGTTCTACATTTGTTACATATAGTTGATTGTGTGGCCATCAATTTGAATTTATGTAATTGAATTATTCAATTCACATGACTTTCTTGCTTTATGATGTGTATTTACGAAACTGGAAAAGATTTTCGCTCCAGTTTCCATGCGAGGTGGTGTGTGATGTTAGTGATTTTGTCATTGGATTTACAGTGATTCAAACAGTTTGAAATATACAATGAATGCTTTAAACAAATATAAATCACAGTCAGCTACATCTGACAAGCCCAACATGATGGTGACCATGATGTACCATAGATGGAGGGCCGATCTCCGTCTCCTAGGTGACACAACCCTCCGCTGGTAAGGCATCGTGATCTGATCATGACTCATGCATGACCATGGCTAAATTCCACGTAGATTCCAGTGTAAATGCTGGTGTCACACGTTAGTAGTTTGCATATAGATTGGTTTCTTCTTCACAAAGTAAAAGCCCAGATTTATCAATGTGTTTTTTTTGTATAAGAAAAGGAAAGGGGTATTTTATTTTGTGAAATAACCGGAAGTGCGCTGCTCACTACAGCTAGCTAGTGTTTCACCAAATTCCTCCGAACAAAATTGACAATAGGTGGTATTTAGACAAATGAACATCTAAAGAGGCACTTTCTCACCTGATTTAAAAAAAAATCAATAATCTGATTTATTTAGAGTTCAGAGCTCAAGTGAAATCAGCTTCACCCTAGCGATTTTTGCTCAGATAAGAGCACAATGCAATGTGGGTTATTATTTAGTACACTGCAGTGTACACTGTCCGATCAATGAGTAGGCAGTAGGAAATATGAATAATATAAGTATAGAAGTACATAGGATGTAGTATGTGGTTTCCAACACAGTCATAGACTCCCATGTTCAAAAGTTCAAAGGTCACAGCAGAAATAAACGTGTTTACAGCCTGATTACAAAAACTTTTCAGCTTTAATAGTTCCATTTACGTTCATAAACAAACTGTGGGGGGGTAAATGTTTTCGAAGTCAAATTTCACATATAAGGGGCATGTCCTTTTGATTGACAGGTGTTAGATGCTCTACCAGTGGTAGGCACTGTTGACTAGTGGCTAGCTCCTGGAAAGGTCTCAAATTAAACCACTGAAACTAAACCACCTGTTAGTTGTGTTTGTGCTGTACATGATCAGGAGTGTGAATGTGATACTTTTACTGCACTTATTGGATTATTATGGGATATTGGGCAGGAGAGTGGCAGCTGTGGTTCTTAGCTGGTTAACACCACACCCTTGCTTTAGTCAGTCTACCTCAATTAGCTCCAGGTTAGCTCTTAGTTTTAGCCCATCTACCTCCATTAGCTCTGGGTTGGCTCTTCGCTTCGAGTTAGCTCTTAGGTTTAGCCCATCTATTTAATTTGGCCCTTTAGCCC
The DNA here is from genome assembly GCA_020466265.1 of Siphamia tubifer. NCBI lineage: Eukaryota > Metazoa > Chordata > Actinopteri > Kurtiformes > Apogonidae > Siphamia > Siphamia tubifer. Next base: position 3,226,323 of record CM035791.1, read on the forward strand.
TTTTCCCTCATTAGCTCCGGCTTGGTGCTTAGTTTTAGCCATTCTTGCTCTGCTATCTCTGGTTTGGCTCTTAGCTGTACCTCCATCTCGAGGTTGAGACTGAGTTTTAGCCCATCTACCTCCATTAGCTCTTAGCTTTAGTCCGTCTACTTCTGTTAGCTCCACATTAGGTCTTCACTTTAGCATTTCTACCTCCATTAGTTCCAGGTTGGCTCTTAGTTTTAGCCCTTCTACATCTGTTAGCTCCAGGTTAGCTCTTAGCTTTACCCCATCTACCTCTTTTAGCTCCAGGTTAGCTTTAGACCTTCTACATCTGTTAGCTCCAGGTTAGCTTGAGCCCTTCCACCTCTGTTAGCTCCAGGTTAGGTTTAGACCTTCTACATCTGTTAGCTCCAGGTTAGCTTTAGCCCTTCTACCTCTGTTAGCTCCAGGTTAGCTTGAGCCCTTCCACCTCTGTTAGCTCCAGGTTAGGTTTAGACCTTCTACATCTGTTAGCTCCAGGTTAGCTTTAGCCCTTCTACTTCTGTTAGCTCTGGGTTAGCTTTAGCCCTTCTCCTCTGTTAGCTCCAGGTTATCTCTTGGCTACAGGCAGTGCAGAGTTTGAAAGGCGTGGATCAATCTCCCCCACACGCTCAGCTCCACCTCTGAATCCATTTTTGAAACTTCCAGGAATGATGAAAACACCCGTGACACAACTAAGATAACAATGGGGGAACTTTCACTTCAGCTTCAGACACCAGTGGTTCACGTAAACAGAAGCTTCATTCATTTTAATAAACAGTCTGAGTTACGGCAGAACAACCACAAGAGTAAAAATAGAAAAGAGAGTTTTATAGGATTATTAATATAGAGAAATGGAAATAATCATTCTTACATTGTGTGTCTGTGTGTGTGTGTGTGTGTGTGTGTGTGTGTGTGTGTGTGTGTGTGTGTGTGTGTGTGTGTGTGTGTGTGTGTGTGTGTGTGTGTGTGGTGGGGGGTCTGGTCTGATGGCTACACTTCCATCCTGCATTTGAAATATTTTAACTCAATTTCAACTTTTTACTGGAATTTAGTCTCCATTCAGGCAAAGCCAAACCACTTTGAACTATTTTAACTACATATGTTTTAAATTAATGACAGATAATAATGTAACACTTCTTGAGTGTATAAATAAATAAATAGCCTACTGTATGAAATGCTTCCAGTTTGAGTTTTTCTTTATTGAACTGGATTTTTATTTTATTCTCTACCACTTTGATATTTTTGAGATGTAAAGTTAATTATAAATGAAATTATTATTATTATTATTATTCTTGTCCATACAGTCAAAGGGTCACAAAGCTGCAATGCTCATGTAACTGTAATAACGGACTATAGTAAAAGTGTTTTCCTACAGTTACTACAGATTATAATCAGGTGTTAAGTGTTGAAACAGAGAAGATTTAGCAACTGCAAACAAACCAAACACAATGCATGGGCTTTATTTTAGTGACATAAGAAAGTGACATGAACATGGCATTAAGTTGACCTACAGGAAATATTATTATTATTATTATTATTATTATTATTATTATTATTATTATTATTATTATTATTATTATTATTATTATTATTATTATTATTATTATTATTATTATTATTATTATTATTATTATTAGTCAGTCTATCCTCCTACCTGCTGTAAGACTTCCGCTTGTTTGGGACTCAGATCTCCAACTCTCCCGCTCATGTTTAACAGTAAAAATGTCCCAGAATAGATCGGATCCAATTCCAGATGAGTCAACACACACACCGTTCACTGTGACCGACGGTCGGTTCCGGTGCTCAGTGCATCCCCGTGATGCTCAGATCCGTGTCACGCCTGCGTCCCGTCCTGTCAGCCCCCGTAGGGAAGAAAGAAGCGAAGCGGGGGGGAAAGGAGGGGGAACATGTAAACATGAGCACAAGAGCCAACCCTGCACTGACTGGACCAAAGATGGGAGAAAGAGTCAAGAGGAGTCACTCCTACCAACGCTTCACTGACTGGGCCAAAGATAGGAGAAAGAGTCAAGAGGAATCTGTAATAACACAGCACCTCCTCTAGGTGGTTGATGGATGACAGTGTTACTGTGTTATTACAGATTCCTCTTGACTTTTTCTCCTATCTTTGGCAGATTCCTCTTGACTCCTCTAGGTGGTTGATGGATGACATCAAGCTATTTGCCAAGAATGAGCATGACATCGATTCCCTAATTCACCTCACCCGGATCTACAGCAAAGACATTGGGACGTCGTTCGGACTAGATAAATATGGGCGGATGATATCTAGAAGAGGAAAGGTGATCACAACTGAAGGGGTTGACCTACCACGCAGCCAGGAAGCCAGACACAGGGGGCAAGCGGCCCACCGAAGAGGTAGCAACCAGCCCATCACAAGGCAGGCCGCCACCGGGAGCCGGTCAGAGGACATGGAAGCCAGGACCCAATGTGAGTCCAGAGGGTAACAATGGACAGTGTGTTGGCCTGGCAACGCCAACAGGGGGGCAGCCTGCACACCTCCCGCACCCAGCCCCAGGCAAGCGCAGTACACCCAGGGCCCCCGCCTCCCCGCAATGCACACCGACAACCCACCAGGACAGAGCCACTGCATGCCACCAGCGGCCCACCAAGAGCCATCGCACCAGCTTGGACCCGACGGGCAAGCAGGACCCCCCACCCCCTGACCACAGCAACATGGATGGTAGTCCAAACCCCGCTACCCCATAGCCACAAGGGGGGTGGTCTCACCAGCGAGGCCATATTAATGAAATCCCCCCATTACTCCCTGTTAACATGTCTCCAGATCCCTGACTGGAGACATTATCCCTGCACTGTGATAGTGGAAGCCTGAGTGTCATGTGGTGCATTAAAAGTGGAGAGGCTGGGCGAGGCATCCAGGGGGCAGGCCAGAGGACCACAGAGGATGGCTACTTTTCAGCCTTCCCTGGCCTAAGTTCCCCAAACTGTCCCAGATCTACCCCCAAGGTGTGAATGTGTGTGGTGCATTAAAAAGAAATTAGAGAGCAGCGGAGTCAAGCAAGAGGGTGATGAGGAAGAGGCAAGGCCGTAGAGCACTGCCATCTGCTCCACCACAGAGCCCATCATTCCCGCCCCCACCTGCTTTCGAGGCCCTAACTGTTGTGTCCCTATATGTGCCTAAGAGTAGCTATATACAGTGAGGTGTGAAGTTTGTGAAGTCCACAGTAAGAGGCAGTCTGGTGTGGGTCCGGCCCATGAAGACAGAGCAGCGGGGGAGACAGGTAGTGAGACCACTGGTACTGATGCAGAGGACCCCAGACCCCAAGGCCCACCGGAACCCGACCGGTCCAGCCAGCACCAAAACCTTCAAAAAATCGCAGAGCTAGACCAGCGCCCCGGCAGACACCATAGTCCCACCACGGGCCAGCCTCATGCAGCACCCCGCCCCGGAGGGAGGGCCAGGCCGCACCACCAGGAAGTGAGGGCCAAGAGTCCCCACGCCCACCTCGGAGCCAGCACGCCCAGGATGCAGGGCGCCCACCCCGCAGCACCACCAAAACCCCACCCACCTCACTACAGGACAGGCCCAGACAGAAGCCCCCAGCCAGCAGATGATAATCTCCAGTGGCGGCACACAGGCAAGTGCCAAGGCCTGTGCCGGGATGAGCCAGAGCCAACCCCCCAGAGAGACCACCAGGCCTGCATGCCAGTCCCCCAGGCAGTGGAGGGCCCCCAGACCCCCCAGGGGAGGGAGAGGGACAGGGACAAGCGGCCAGGTCGGGAGAGGAGGGAGGAGGA
>CM035791.1:3235099-3320099 GCA_020466265.1 Siphamia tubifer
GTGAACATGTACAGTGTGTGTTTTAACAGAATATAAATCTCAACAGTGAGCTCCTGGGTAGAGAAAATGTCAGTTTATGGGTCTAATGTATGCGGGTATGGGTTTGTAAAGTCGGTTGTGGGATCCGGTAACAGCGGTACTTCTGTGTCACATGACTCCCAGTCAGAATGGTCAAATTTTTTTATTCACATATATCAGTGTGTAAATGACATGGGTGTATTTCATAACAAAAGTACCAAGAGTTCCACCATTTACCTCAGATCTTTACTGAAATAATATTCAATTGTTTCTCAGGTTTAGTAAATACAGCATATAAAAATAAAATCTTTACATGTAAGTGCTCAACCCTTGACCAAAGTTGTGCTGTGAAAACGTTCCCACCATATTTTCAACATTAATAACTAAACTCTCATTCAGCAGTAGCATTACTGCAGTAGTGTTGACAGACAACATGTGTATGTTATAGTGATAGAGAACACTACTCTGGTACTCCCATGGTGTGTCAAACACAAAGTTAATGGATATATTGTGCAGCCTTAATATATATATATATATATATATATATATATATATATATTGGTATGCGGTCAGGTTTAGGCCTGGCTCAGGGAAGAGGACGCCCCTGCCACGCACAGTCCACCATGGGCACCGTTGGAGGTGCGACAGGCCTAAGGCCTAGCAGGAAGACCATCCTTCTGTATGAAATAATATATAAATGTTCCTCTCGCCCCACCTGCTGGGCGGTGTCTCCTTCAGACTCGGGTCCTCTACCAGAGGCCTGGGAGCCTGAGGGTTCTGCGCAGGATCTTAGCTGTTCCTAGCAATGCGCTCTTTTGTACAGAGATCTCTGATGTTGTTCCTGGTATCTGCTGGAGACATTCTCCCAGCTTGGGGGTCACTGCCCCTAATGCTCCGATCACTACTGGTACCACTGTTGCCTTCACACTCCACATTTTCTCTAACTCCTCTTTCAGCCCTTAGTATTTCTCAAGCTTCTCATGTTCTTTCTTTCTGATGTTGCTATCACTGGGGACTGCTACATCTATCACCACCAGTCTTCCCATGTTTATCCACCACCACTATTGGTGGTGGATAAACATGGTGGTGGTGGATGGTGATTGGCCATCACCATCTTATCAGTCTGGATCTGGAAGTCCCACAGGATCTTGGCCTGTTTGTTCTCTGTCACCTTTGGGGGGTTCTCCCATCTTGACTCTGGGACCTCCAGTCCATACTCTTTACAGATGTTCCTGTACAGTATGCTCGCCACCTGGTTATGTCTCTCCATGTATGTCTTGCCTGCCAGCATCTTACACCCTGCTGTGATGTGCTGGACTGTCTCAGGGGCTTCTCTACACAGCCTACACCTGGGGTCCTGTCTGATGTGGTAGACCCCGGCCTCTATTGCTCTGGTGTTCAGGGCTTGTTCTTGTGCAGCCATGAGTAGTGCCTCTGTGCTGTCCTTTAGTCCAGCCTTTTCCAGCCACTGGTATGTCTTTTCCATATCAGCCACTTCCTCAATTTGCCGATGGTACACGCCATGCAAGGCTTTGTCCTTCCATGATAGCCCCTCTGGTTCCTCGACCTTACTGGGCTTTTGTTGTTTGAGGCATTCACTTAGCAGTTGGTCATTGGAGGCCATTTTCTTGATGTATTCCTGGAGGTTTTCCGTTTCCTCCTGGACAGTAGTTCTGACACTTACTAGTCCTCTGCCCCCTTCCTTTCGCTTAGTGTACAGCCTCAGGACACTGGACTTGGGGTGGAACCCTCCATGCATGGTAAGGAGCTTCCTTGTCTTGATATCAGTGGCTTGTATCTCTTCCGGTGGCCAGGATATTATCCCAGCTGGGTATCTGATTACTGGCAGGGCATAGGTGTTAATGTCCTGGATCTTATTTTTGCCGTTCAGCTGACTTTTCAGGACCTGCCTTACCCTCTGTAGGTATTTGGCTGTGGCTGACTTCCGAGTTGCCTCCTCATGATTACCATTTGTCTGTGGGATCCCTAGGTATTTGTAACTTTCCTGCACATTTGTGATATTCCCTTCAGGTAGGTCAACCCCTTCAGTTGTGATCACCTTTCCTCTTCTAGATATCATCCGCCCACATTTATCTAGTCCGAATGACATCCCAAAGTCTTTGCTGTAGATCCGGGTGAGGTGAATTAGGGAATCAATGTCACGCTCATTCTTGGCATACAGCTTGATGTCATCCATGTAGAGGAGGTGGTTGATGGATGTTCCACTTCGGAACTGGTATCCAAAGCCACTCTTTGAGATGATCTGGCTGAGGGGGTTTAGGCCTATGCAGAACAGCAGGGGGGACAGAGCATCTCCTTGGTAAATGCCGCATCTGATGTTCACTTGTGCAATTGGCTTTGAGTTGGCCTCCAGAGTTGTCTTCCACAGCCTGATTGAGTTCTGGATGAACTCTCTTAGTGTTCTGTTGATGTTATACAGTTTTAAGCATTCCAGTATCCATGTATGTGGCATTGAGTCATAGGCTTTCTTGTAGTCAATCCAGGCAGTGCACAGGTTGGTGTTCCTCGTCTTGCAATCTCGGGCAATTGCCCTATCAACCAGTAGCTGGTGTTTGGCTCCCCTGGGGTTGTTGCCTATTCCTTTCTGTGCTCTGCTCATGTATTGCTCCATGTGCCTACTCATCTTAGTCGCTATGATGCCTGATAGAAGCTTCCATGTGGTGCTGAGGCAGGTTATAGGCCGGTAGTTAGATGGTATTGTTCCCTTCTGGGGGTCCTTCATTATGAGGACTGTCCGGCCCTGGGTTAGCCACTCTGGGTGGTTTCCTGATATCAGCAGCTGGTTCATCTGTGCTGCTAGGCGTTCATGGAGTGCTGTCAGTTTCTTTTTTTTTTTTTTTTTTTTTTAAATACTTTATTTATTCATTTTCAGGTATACAAAGAAACATAACAACCCGAACAATCACCCCTTTCTTCCCACCCCTCTCCCCAAAGCAGGCTAGGAAAAGAAAAGAAGAAAAAAAAAAAAAAGTAGAGAAAAGAAAAAAAAAGGAAAAAGAAAAAAAAAAAAAAGAATCTGTACTCTGTAGCAAAATTTCAGTGGCCATCTGCGACTGTAATCATATTATACTTGAAAAATTATACAAAAATAAGAAATCAAACATAGTTAAAACATTGAGATGTCATGAGGGTCCTCTCCGTTGTGTGATGTGATCAAGAAACGGTTGCCATATCTGCTGGAATCTATTTGATTTCCCTGATATCTCAAACCGAATTTTCTCCATATACAAGGTGCATGCAAACTCAGAAAGCCAGGCTTCAAAACTTGGAGATATCTCTTTGTTCCAGACTTTGAGAATCATTTTCTTAGCCATGATCATCCCATACTGGATTGACAGAGCCTTCCAGTGACTAAGAGCCTTGAGCTGTTGAGACCAGCCTAGGATGCCTGTCTCAGGGTCTGGAAAGAAATCATGTCCATAAACCTCAGAGTAAAAATCAAAAACCTTGCCCCAGAATCCATGAAGTTTAGTACAGAACCAGAACATGTGCGCCAGTGTTCCCTTGGACTGCTTGCATTTTACACATAATGGTGAAGAGGGTGGAAAAATTGAGTGGAGTTTAACACGTGAATAATGAAGTCTATGTATCACCTTGTATTGAATTAGCTGGTGCCTTGAATTAATTGAACATGTGTGTATGCTGCGAAGACATTCACACCATGCTTCTTCAGAAATGACAGTACCTATTTCCCTCTCCCAGCACTCTCTCAGGTGTTGTGTGCTTGGAACAAGAAAGAACGCTGTACCTCATCGATCTCTAGCTGTGATAGCAACCTCTTATTGCGGATATTCGAACACTGAGCTAGGAGCTGTTTCTTAGTCAGTGAGGATGTGGGGTTTCGAAGCAACCATTTCTCCCACATCTTCTGCATGTACCCTCTCTCACTGGGGTTACTCCCGTAGTAACACTCCATCAGTACCATGTTCTCTGCCCTGCTCCAATATATATATATATATATATATATATATATATATATATATCCACCGCCATCATATTGTCCTATGAGTCTTTCTGACGGTGTGAACACAAAATACCTGAAAGAGGAACTTCACATGCAGCAAAGTCCAGGCAGAGGAGGGGCTGTGAACCACCCCAACCTGACTCCCACTGGTTTCACCACCAGTACCCCCTCCAAACCGGTCTCATGTGCTTTTTTGTGCTCAGAGAGAACCAAACCCTGGTCCCAGTTGTACTGCTGCCCGTTTTTATTTTCCTCAATGTCAATTCATGAGCAAATGAACACCATGTATAAGGAACCAGATCACCCCCAACAGGGAAACAGAAAAGGCCACATGAACTTGTACCGTTGAACTGTACTGAACTGTTGATTTGAAATGTTCATTTAGTGATTTGAGCCTCAATTATTTTAGTGCCAAGCTGGAAAAATAAACAAAGTTGTAAACAAATTTTCAATTCTGACTGGTTCATTAGATAGATCTAAGCATTAGACACAAAACTTATCACTTTGTCAAAATTTGCCTTTGTAAACAATTTGTTTACAACTTGCACATCCCAAAGGTGCTCTATTGGTTTGAGAGCTGGTGACTGTGGAGGCCATTTGAGTAGTGAAGTCATTGACATGTTCAAGAAAAGAGATGATTGGAGTTTTATGACATGACCCGTTATCCTGCTGGAAGTATCCATCATAAGGTGGGTCCACTGTGGTCATAAAGGGACGGACATGGTCAGCAACAATACTCAGGTAGGCTGTGGCTCAGTTGGTACTAAGAGGCTCAAAGAGTGCCAGGAAAATGTCCCCCACACCATGACACCCCCAGCCTGAACCTTTGATACAAAGCCATGCTTTCATGTTGACGCCAAATTCTGACCCTACCATCCGAAAGTTGCTGCAGAAATCGAGACTCATCAGACAGGTAATGTCTCTTCTGTTGTCCAATTTGGGTGATTCTGTGTGAAGTGCAGCCTCAGGTTCCTGTTCTTAGCTGACAGGAGTGGTACCTGCTGTGGTCTTCTGCTGCCGTCCCCATCTGCCTCAGGGTTGGACATTGTGCGTTCACAGATGCTCATCTGCAGACCTTGGTTGTAACCAGTGGTTGTTTGAGTTACTGTTGCCTTTCTGTCAGCTCCAACCAGTCTGGACATTCTCCTCTGACCTCTGGCATCAACCTGGCATTTTCACCCACAGAGCTGCTGCTCGCTGGATATTTTCTCTTTTTTGGACCATTCTCTGTAAACCCTAGAGATGGTTGTGCCTGAAAATCCCAGTAGATCAGCAGTTTCTGAAATACTCAGACCAGCCCGTCTGCACCAACAACCATGTCATGCTTCAAAGTCACTTCAATCACCTTTTTTCCTATTCTGATGCTCAGTTTGAACTGCAGAACATTATCTGGACCAGGTCTACATGCCTATATGCATTGGGACGCTGCCCATTGGGACTGGCTGATTTGAAGTTTGTGTTAACGAGCACTTGGACAGGTGTACTGAATAAAGTGGCCGGTGAGTGGATATCACAGGGTTAAAAAAATAAATTGCCATGTTAGTTTTTTCTAATATCATCCATCCCTATTTGCATTTCATAAATTCATCCCACAGGCCAGACTGGACCATTTGGCAGGCTGGGTTTGGCCCCTGGGCCACATGTTTTTGACACCTGTGCTGCAGGGGTTTGCACCCACTCATAGTACTGCTCCTCTGCTTGGTCCTCAGGTTCAGGATGGGGGGATTCAGGGCAGCAGGGACATGCATGAGGACGAGCCCTGGATCGGGGTTGTCCCTCTGGAGATAGACGACAGCAAAGCCTCCACTGGAAACCAAGAGTCCTTCACAGATGCTATGGTCAATAAAGTGAGTGTGTTCATAGTTTAGTACAGTTTTAAACCATTTGCTGCCTTTAACTGTCTGCAGAAAAAAACATCCCTTAACTCCTGTCCAATCAAAGACATTACATGACAATAAGCAGGATTTTATAAATACTCCACCAAGGAACAAAAGAGTTATGTTTCTGCCAGCGTTTGTCTGTCTGTCCATTTATTAACTATATATAATAATAATAATAATAATAATATTAATAATAATAATAATACATTTTATTTGTAGTGCACTTTACATCTGAAGCAGATCTCAAAGTGCTACAGGTTCAGCAAATCGGAAGCAATAACACAGCAATAGTGACAATAAAAAGCGATAAAAACATTTAAAAGCCACAGTCATTTAACTCATAACTATATTTAAAAGCTTAAGTCTTTAAAAGAAACCAAAAAGCCTTTTGAAATAAAAAGGTTTTTCAAATTCTTTTTAAAAGTTTCCACAGCCTGTGGCACCCTGAGGTGGGCCGGAAGAGCGTTCCACAGGCGTGGTGCCGCCGCCTGAAAAGCTCGGTCCCCCATGGTCCTGAGCTTGGTCTTGGGGACCTGTAGGAGGTTGGCGTCTGTGGAGCGGAGATGTCTGGTGGGTTCGTGGGGGGACAGCAGTTCCTTTAGGTACACCAGTGCACTGCCGTAGAGACACTGGTGGGTCAGGGTGGAGATTTTGTACTCCACCCTGAACCTGACCGGGAGCCAGTGAAGTTGATGGAGGGCGGGTGTAATGTGGTGTGTTTTGGGGACCCTCATCAGGATCCTGGCAGCACAGTTCTGGATGGACTGTAGGCGTTGGAGGTTTCTGCCAGAGATCCCGATGAGGAGTGCATTGCAGTAATCCAGCCTGGAGGAGACAAAAGCGTGGACCAGCTTCTCAGCATCGGGGAGTGTGAGGGAGGGGCGGAGTTTGGAGATGGTCCGGAGGTGGAAAAATGCAGTTTTACATAGGAGTTGGATATGGAGATTAAAGGAGAGATTGGGGTCAAGGCGGACACCCAGGTTGGTGACTGAGGTTGAGGGGGTGATGTTATGGCCAGAAAGTGAGAGAACTGTGAGAGGGAAGGATTTGAGTTGGTGTGGAGTGCCAATTAAGAGGGCTACAGTTTTTGTGGTGTTGAGCTGGAGGAAATTGTCATTCATCCACGCTTTGGTCTCCTCCAGGCAGGCAGTGAGTGTTTGCATGGAATGGGTGGAGTTTGGGGAGGTCCGGTCCAACCTGACATAGGGCTGAGTATCATCAGCATAGCAGTGGAAGGAGACGCCATGCTTGCTGATGATGTGGCCCAAGGGGAGCATATAGATGTTGAACAGGATGGGGCCCAAGACAGACCCCTGGGGGACCCCACAAGTGACAGTGTGGGGCCTCGACTTAGCTTCCCCAAGAGCCACGTACTCAGCTCTATCAGTCAGGTAGGACCGGAACCACTGTAGTGTTGTGTCTGAAAGGCCGGCGAAGTGCTGCAGTCTGTGGAGGAGAATGGAGTGGTCGACAGTGTCGAAGGCGGCTGAGAGATCCAGGAGCAGAAGGAGTGACGGAAAGCCCCGGTCAGAGGCCACCAGTAAATCATTGGTGACCCTGACCAGGGCTGTCTCTGTGCTGTGAGCTGTGTGGAAACCAGATTGAAATTTTTCAAACAGACAACAGGATTGGAGGTGATTGTGGAGTTGGGAGAAGACTACTTTTTCAATTATTTTCGAGAGGAAGGGCAGATTGGAGATTGGTCGGAAGTTGGAAAGTGTTTCAGGGTTGAGTGATGGCTTTTTAAGGAGGGGTTTAATTATGGCAGTTTTGAGATCTTGTGGCAGATGACCGGACAGCAGAGAGTGGTTGACTATGGAGGTGATTAATGGGCTTATGGAGGAGATGTGGGATTTAATCAGGGGGGAAGGAAAAGGATCCAGTTGACAGGTGGAGGGCCTCATCTTGTGGATGAGGGCCTCCACCTGCCCAGCTGTAGTGGGGGAGAAATTTGAAAATTGTGTGACAGGGATGAGCGGGGAGGATTTGGGGGCACCAGAGGGGAGGAGGGCAGAACAGAGGATGTCAACTTTAGACGTGAAAAAGTCCAAAAATTCATCGCACCGTTGGGTGGTGTTAGTGTTTGGGGCGGGGTTTGGGGCTGCAGTGAGGCTATTTATGATTTTGAAAAGGTGTTTTGAATTTCCTGAGTTATTATTAATGATATTTGAATAGTACTGTGACCGGGCTTGACTGAGGGCTTTTGAATAGGCCCTCTGGTGTTGGCGGTACGCATCCCTGTGGACAGTCAGACCTGAGGATACGTACCGCCTCTCGAGGACCCTCCCAGCCGCCTTCTGTCTACGGAGTGCACCAGTGTACCATGGGGCAGATTTCTTAAAAGAGACAGTCCGGGTTTTAAGTGGCGCGTGGACCTCGAGGATGCGCTGGAGCTCGGTGTTATATAGATCCACGAGGTCGTTGGGTGAGTGTTCATGAGCAGCTTGGGTGAGGTTATGAAAGTCCAATTTGAGTGTGTCTGTGTCAATGTCTTTTATTTTCCGGAAATAAATATTGCGTTTCTTTGAGTTGTGGGAAGCTTGGGGTGGAAGGTCAAATGAAATGACGCTGTGGTCCGAGACGCCGAGATCATAGACCTTCAGTTTTATTATGGGGGTGTTTGTAATTAAAATGTCCAATAAATGTCCTTTTGTGTGGGTTGGAACGGTGATGTGCTGGGTGAGGTGTAGTGAGTCAATGAGGTTTGTTAGGTCCGTAGTGTAGTTACTACTGGGGGAACTTTGCGAATCTCTGATTCACGAAGTTATGTTGCTTTAACGGTTTGTCTGTTTGTTTGTTTGTCTGTGTGCATACACATTACCTCTCTTCTCACTCTAGCGTAGCCAATTCTTGAGGGGTCATTCTGAAATTTGTCATGTAGAAGGAGACACATAGAAGGATGAAACAGACTGAGTTTCAGCTGTATTGACTAACGACTTCGGGTCTGACGCCATATTGAATTTTGCATCGTCACAGCAGATATTTGCTCTTTTCAACATGTATTGGTGATTTAACATGATAATGTGTGATCATGATGTATTCGTGATTTGACAACATCACAGATTGCATATAATTTGCAAAGTTATCACACTCCGCATGGATTTCTAGTCTGTCTGTTTTTCTGTCTGTTTATTAACTTTGCGAATCAGATTTGCGAAGTTGTGTAGGTTTACCAGTTAGTCTGTCTGTTTGTGTCTGCATGCACATTTCCTCTGTTAGCACTCTAGTGTCACCAAATCTTCACGGATCATTCTGAAATTTGGTGTGTACGGATATAAGGATGAAACAAACTGAATCGAATGACATCTTCCAATCTGGCGCCATGTTGAATTTTCACGTTGTAGCAGCAGAAATTTCCAACATGTATTGGTCATTTAACATGGTAACAACTGATCATGTATTCATGATTTTATAAGATCACAAATTTCATATAATTCGCAGTTACCACGCTCCGTGTGGATTTCTAGTCTGTGTGTGTGTGTGTGCGCGTGCGTGCGCACATTTCCACTGTTCTCACTCTAGCGTCACCAATTCTTTACGGATCATTCTGAAATTTTGGATGTACAAGGAGATGGATACAAGGATGAAACAGACCAAATTTCATCCAAATCAATTCCTTACATCTGAAGCCATATTGAATTTTCACATCGTCACAGTAGAGATTTGTGGTTTTCAACATGTATTGGTGATTTAACATGATAATGACTGATAATAATGTATTTGTGATTGGACAAGATCACATATTTCATATGATTTCATAAGTTACCACACTCATCGTGGCCTTCTAGTCTGTTTGCCAGTGTGTGGATGCACATTTCCTCTGTTCGCACTCTCACATCGCCAATTCTTGATGGATTGTTCTGATATTTGGCATGGATGAAATGGCCTGAATTTACAAACAGCTGAATCGACTCACTACTTCTGGTCTGATGCCATACTGAATTTTTGCGTATTGGTGACTTGACATGGTAATACGTGATAATGATGTATTCATGATTGGACAAGACTGTAGAGTTCACATGATTCATGAAGTTACCATGCTCCGTGTGGCGTTTTCATCTGTCTATCTTTGTGTTTCTGTGTGTGTGTGTGTGCACATTTCCTCTGTTCACACCATCGCGTTGCCAATTCTTAATGGATAGTTCTGAATTTTGGTGTGTACAAGGAGACAGATACAAGGATAAAACTGACCAAATTTCAGTCGAATATCCTCACTACTTCCAGACTGATGCCATATTGAATTTTCAGGTCAAGGTCACAGCAGAGATTTGCTGTTTTCAACATGTCGTCTACATCTAGGAAACTGACAATGATATATTAGTTTAATTTAACATGGTAATGCATGATAATGATTTATTCATGATTGGACAAGATCTCAGATTTCATATGATTCGTGAAGTTACAGTGCTTCGTGTGGCCTTCTATTATGTTTTGTTAGAATTTGCGTGTTCATTTATTGGAAGCTCCAAAGATGCCTTGAGGTTCAGTCAAAAGTGAAGTCCAGCCAAAGATGAGTTCTGGATTTGATATCAGTCTCACGTTAACAATTTATTCAGATCACATGTAAAATACAGGCATCAGCTGATTTTTTTGAACATGAACTCTCCTGTCCAGAGCTCAGGCTCAACTCTCTCAAACCCTGCCCCATGGTAGACAGTATCTTCTGGGTGTCTCCACCCTGAACACATGGGTTCAACTTCGCAACGTCATTGGAACCAGTCTTCTGATTGGGCTACGCCCTTGTGACGGAGCTGACCAAGCTCAGCCCCGCCCATGTTACCTACTTTATGGGAAGTTTAAATGTATGTGTGTGTGTACTCCACCTGGGTACACAGTCAAAATTTGTTTACGTCAACCTTCACCTTATTTTCTTTCCAGGATAGTGTGACCCTGAACCTGCTGGGAAAGGGTCTGGGACACATCTTTTCATAACAATCCTGTCAACCATATAATATATGAACTCGTAGTAACTAAGAAAATGTAGAGGATCTAAATGCTAACAGCCGTTCTTTAGTGTTGATATTCACTTCCTGCTATTAACCTGATAAAAGTCATTCTGTGTTAAGCCACAAAAATCTCACGTGATTCATTTTTTTCCCAGATGAAGCGAGCGTTGGTCCTGGGAGCATCAGCGCTCATCATTCTGGCTCTAAACCAAAACACCGTCAGTGAGGTAACGCTGCACCTCTTCATGTACTGTTAATGAAATCCCTGAACGCAGTTTTGGGGATATTGTGTTTTTGGTTCCACCGCCACTGGATGTGGTAAATATTAACACAATAACTGGAAAAATATTTGGGTTAGAAATTCCATATTTTCTTTATCAACTACTTCAGAGCCCATAGAAAATGTGAGATTGTTTTCTACTAATGTGTCTGGGTTATGGCGGGACCATTCTGAGGCAGAACCATTCTATCATGAAGGGTGAGGAGGAGAGAGGACTCAGATGCTTCAGTGCTGAAGGGAAAATGATTTAATAAGAGACAGAACTAAATTCAGACAGAGACAGAAAATAAACAGGAACAAAACCAAACAAAACCTGGGGATAGATCAGCCAGAGAAATTTCCAGGGTATCGTGGAAAGGGAAATGGCACAGTGTCCGGGTTATGGAGGTGACAAACTAAATGGTCCCGCACCGGCAACTGCAAGCTGCATTGTTTAAAAACTGCAGATTGGCAATGACTTGCAGCTGCATGGTGCGGGACCTGGTGGATCTGGGGGAAAGGTTGTGGCAGGTTATGACAGAAAAGGGTCTAAAAGTGAAGTGATGAAGCTGACCAGCAGAGGAGTGAGATAGTAATGTAGCTTACAAGTCATTAAAATTGGTGCAGTGTTAAATTGATGGTGAATCAGACGTTCTGCCTGTTAATTCAGTAAATTACGGACTTGTTTTAGTCATGCAAATGCGTTGTAATAATAGCCTCGGTCACAACCAGACTTGGTGACCACCACGACATGATCTGCTTTGAGAAAGACAGGGATTAATGTGTTGTAACAAACACTGACACAAATACCTAACGTTACGTCCAAAGATTAAAAAAACACAGCAGCATACGCCATCAAAAATGAGGGCAATTATTCGGTCAGTGCAATTACCACAACACCACATGTGAATAGGTGCAAATGTTAATAGCCCAATGACTGAATTTGTAGTAGCCTAAAAATGGAACATTGAAACTATTCATCACAGTTGTCACTTCCAAATTTCAAGAAAAGCATAAAAACTACAACTTTTATCGAAACTGTTTGGAAAAGGTCATCAGGTAGGTGGACGAAACAATGACATAAATGTCTGTGAATAACTGGGGGACTGAAGTTGTTAGCAACGTTAGCACAGTTGTGTTGTTGTCACAGACACCTTGTGAATAAGGCAGAATGGAACTGTGTGGATATTAATGATAAGAGCGAACTTATTGCTCCATGGGAATAGGATGACAGTTCGTAGCCAAGTCAGGGGGCAGGACTTAGGCAATGTGCACAGAAATGTTCAGAGTGGCAAAGTTAGAAAGAGCACTGAAATTAGTTTAATATCTTTGTTGTCGTATGTTGTAATGGCGTCAAACTTTGCACTGCAATCCACCGTAGAAAGTCACCCTCCAAATGTTGGATCATTTGGTGGAGTTGTGCAGGTGTTCCACAGACAAACAGGACACACTACAGACACAGATTGGTTGAATTATAGATAGATGAATTGTCAATCAATTCAACATCATTGTGTGTGTGTTTGTTTCAGATGGATCTGTCGCAGGTTCTTTCCAAACCCATCATTGTAATCCAAACGTCTGAAAATGTCACTAAACTGATTGGAGCTCTGCTCAGGTGAACACAAGCCAAACCTGTTTGGAACAACAACTGGGCAAACAATTGTTTGTTTGTGTTGATGCAGTTTCCTGTTCCTGCAGGGGTTTACAGGCCACGGCTAAAATCACATACAAGACCATCCTACAGGACAACCTAGTAAGCCCCACCCCCTACTACTGTGACTCCTTCAACTTTTCTTTCTCCTTCCTCCTCTTCCTTCTTCTCTCTGTCTGGTCTTCCTCCTCCTCCTCTTCCTCTTCCTCTCTGTCAGGTCCTACTCCTCCTCTTCCTCTTCCTCTCTGTCAGGTCCTCCTCCTCTTCCTCTTCCTCTCTGTCAGGTCCTCCTCCTCCTCTTCCTCTCTGTCAGGTCCTCCTCCTCTTCCTCCTCCTTTCTGTCAGGTCCTACTCCTCCTCTTCCTCCTCCACCTCTTCCTCTCTGTCAGGTCCTCCTCCTCCTCTTCCTCTTCCTCTCTGTCAGGTCCTACTCCTCCTCTTCCTCCTCCACCTCTTCCTCTCTGTCAGGTCCTCCTCCTCCTCTTCCTCTCTGTCAGGTCCTCCTCCTCTTCCTCCTCCTTTCTGTCAGGTCCTCCTCCTCCTCTTCCTCCTCCTTTCTGTCAGGTCCTACTCCTCCTCTTCCTCCTCCACCTCTTCCTCTCTGTCAGGTCCTCCTCCTCTTCCTCTTCCTCTCTGTCAGGTCCTCCTCCTCTTCCTCTTCCTCTCTGTCAGGTCCTACTCCTCCTCTTCCTCCTCCACCTCTTCCTCTCTGTCAGGTCCTCCTCCTCCTCTTCCTCCTCCTTTCTGTCAGGTCCTCCTCCACCTCTTCCTCTCTGTCAGGTCCTCCTCCTCTTCCTCTTCCTCTCTGTCAGGTCCTCCTCCTCTTCCTCTTCCTCTCTGTCAGGTCCTACTCCTCCTCTTCCTCCTCCACCTCTTCCTCTCTGTCAGGTCCTCCTCCTCCTCTTCCTCTTCCTCTCTGTCAGGTCCTACTCCTCCTCTTCCTCCTCCACCTCTTCCTCTCTGTCAGGTCCTCCTCCTCCTCCTCTCTGACAGGTCCTCCTCTGTCAGGTCCTTCTCCTCCTCCTCTTCCTCTCTGTCAGGTCCTCCTCCTCTTCCTCCTCCTCTCTGTCAGGTCCTCCTCCTCCTCTTCCTCCTCCTTTCTGTCAGGTCCTCCTCCTCCTCTCTGACAGGTCCTCCTCTTCCTCCTCCTTTCTGTCAGGTCCTCCTCCTCCTCTTGAGACTCCTCCTCCTCTCTGTCAGGTCAGCTGACGCATTGTATTTTTTGTTCAGGGCGCCACCCTCACCCTGTGGTCCAGCTGTGGCCGCTCCAGAGGGGGGCGCTATGGGGAGTGGCAGGGAGTCATCTGCACTGGGGAGACCAACTCCCAGGTCCAGGTGAGGAGGCCCCGCCCACCTGCCCACCACAGGTCACATGGCTGTTTTGTCTTATGTAAATGGTAAATGGTCTGCATTTATATAGCGCTTTTCCACCTTCAAAGCGCTTTACAGGAGCTTCACATTCACCCATAGGTTTCTACCACCACCAGTAGGTTTCTAAGGTTCTGCCAGTCCTACTGGGGGCCTAAGTCAGGGTTCAGTGTCTTGCCCAAGGACACTTTGAAACGAACCACCAACCTCTCGGTCATTGGACGACCCACTCTACCAACTGAGCCACAGCTGCCCTCGCCCTTATGTCTGTTAATGGCTCTCAACTCACCATACATTTATTCTTTTCTTTTGTTTTTAAAGCTGTCAAAATTAATACAGATGAATCCATCATGATTAATCTAATTAAAATTTTTAACACATTTAACCCATTATCTGCAGGAGAATGACTGACTCTGAATGACACCGACACAGTTTATCGCAGTAGTTAGCATTGTACATATGCAAATGTACAGACGAAAAGGTGGAAGACATTAGTAAAAAGGTATTATACACACTCTGCCAAATGGAGTTTTATTTTCACCTAAAACATTACCAGCTGAAAATACTACATTAATGCCAAATGTGTGTTAGTTAGGGATTCAGCCAGGACTGCAGCTAACACGTTACCTTGCTTACAACAAAAATATTAATTTCACACACACATATATATATATCCTTCTTTCTTAAAAAAATTGGATTACATATTTTTTTTAGACTAAAAGGAATGTTATTTATTTATAATTAATTGAAATTAATCCACAGGAACCCTGTGGTTAATCTGATTAAAATTTTTAATAATTTGACAGCCCTAAAAACAATGTTCTGCAGCAAGGGTACCAAGAAAATACTGTTTAATAACAGGAAATAACTATGTCATAAAAATACAGTTTATACCTCTAAATTTACATAAGATTTGTGCATATTAAAGCGGACATACCCTGCCTATTTTCCACCAGTGAACACAGTTCCCTGGTGTCTCAGTGACCTGTCCATCACATGCTTTGGTCAAAATACCACATGGATGCAGATACAGCAGCTTCTTCAACCTGGAGAAATAGTCCCTTTCAAAACGCTCACTTTTAGTGCCTCGTGCTTTCATCCAAATGAGCCACTGCTGACCATGCTCATCTCTTCTGCATTGTACAGATAGAGAAGGAAAGAAAGAGAAAAGAAAATGGAACCTGAAAAAGTTGAGGCAGAGAAAAAGACACAAAGACGCTGATGAAATAAAATCAACTACACAGACTCAAAGTGGACCGAGTGAAAAGGTTTATAGCTTCGGTGTGTTCGGGTCATGGTCCGTTAACAGCCGTGATGTGCGTTCAGTACGGATTGTCTGGACCTGTGCCACCCGTCTCTACCGGGTTAGACCAACCACAGACCCTCATACACACCAGGTCTGTCGATAAAGAATAATAGCAGGTCTCTGAGCAGAGGTGTGTGTGTGTGGTGGGGTGGGATGGTGTATTCAAATGAATCTATGCATGTGACATATGAAGCATAGAAAATCCAAAATAAAACATTTTAAACCCGCACCAATAAAACTCAAATCGTCAAATAGTCAAATACACACACAGATGATAACAACACCAAGTCACATGGTCGCATTTGACAAGTGGAAATACTGGAATAATTTCACACTAGTTGAAGTCAAAGGCAATAATGTCCAATAATGTCCAATGTAAACTGTGCCCTGGAAACAAACATCTGTCTGTGTCAAGCAACTCCATTTTGTTGAAGCACATCACAGCATCACATGGTGGCACACCTCTATGTACCGCTACTGCTGCTACAGTCAGCTCTGTTCAGCTCCATTTGTTACAAATAGTAATTGTACTATTAATATTTGCTTTTCTCTTTGCTAATTTCTTTTCTAAGCACGTTTCTGTGCCTTAATAGAAAAGGTGTAAACACTTCAAATGATTGTAAGATAACTTCAGAATTCAGTAGATAAATATATAATAGGAGAAGAATATACATATGTTTTTTCACTAATAAAAGAATAAGAATTTACAGACATTTCATCACTTCCATCTTTTCCACACTGCACTGGGTTATAAGGCGCACTGTCAATAAATGGTTTATTTTGCATTTTTTTCATTGCACTATAAGGTGTGTTAAAGCAAAACAAAACACTCAGATAGTCAAACTTTATTAAACATATTCACTATTCTGTAACTATTCAGTAACTGCACAGACACCAAACTGAGAAAAATGACATTAAAGTTATTTGTTCAGTCCCAGTAGTTGTAGGTAGATTATTGGACATGAGGCAGTTATTGTTACTGTATATGAACTAGTTCTACAAAAACCACAGTGGGACTGATATGTGGATTAATACTGGTAGTGATTAGTGACTTTATCTCATAATATAAAAATTTTATCTCATTAAATTAGACTTCACTTAATGCGTCTTATATGTGAAAAACCTTCATAAAAACCTTCATTGACAGTCCACCTTATAGTCCAGTCCACCTTATAGTCCAGTTCACCTTATAGTCCAGTCGACCTCATAATCCAGTCCACCTTATAGTCCAGTCCACCTTATAGTCCAGTTCACCTTATAGTCCAGTCGACCTCATAATCCAGTCCACTTTATAGTCCAGTTCACCTTATTGTCAAGTGCACCTTATAGTCCATCAAGGTCCTAAATGGACATTGGTAAGAACACAGTAATGGTCTTTACTGTCTTTGTGTTTTGTTTTACTAGTACTTAACAGTTACTGTACAAACACTCAACTATTTTCTACAAAACGACAGACATTTTAGATTAAATATTTTATTACATGACAAAGAATGGTTTGAATGTTGGAAAAATACAATAACTAATTTTTACCAAAAAATGCAGTTACTGTCTTTGTACTTTGTAGGACAGAAGAACTCTCAGCTTTGTTCAAACGTTAATGAGTGTATTCACAATAACACAATTCACATTGTTCAGTTACAACACGTAAAATCCAATCCACTTTTTTTTTAACTTCAGTCCTTATACACACACTATAATATTATGGTATGTACAGTATTGTGTTCCTGCTTGTGTGTGTAGCTGTTAGCTCATCAGATCAATAACAGTTTCCCAAGAAAAGGCAGACACCAGAACTTTATTTCCAACTTGACCTGACTCTGTGTAAAACTGTAAACCTACAGAATATGTCCTCAGTTATTTCAGTTGAATTGAAAGGGGAAAAGCCATAGACACGCTAATGATTAGCATTTTCCAGTTAACTTATGGGTTGTATTGCCTTTTTATCCAACAACAAGACACATTTGCTATGAATTCTCACAATAACCGAACATAAAATACTTACAGGCGTACCTTTTCCTATCATACAAACAGAAAGAAAAAAAATGTCTGTTTGGTTCCTTCTTAGATGTGAACTGTTATGGGAACAGCACAGTGTTGCAAAGAAAAACAATCACAAGACGTCTCTATTGGCCCTCTGACAAGTCGCTAGTTTGCGTCGTGAGTTAATCAATTCCATAACCACGCCCATATAGCATGTGACATAATCACATGGTTGTTGTTTGTTAAATGCTTCACCATATTTCACCATCAGATGGTGCTGTTTCACCACTTTTCAGTTGGTTTGGTTTGATCTGACAACACAGTCAAGTGGATTTTAATTTGTGCAGTATTACTTTTTGTATGTAAAAACAGGAAGTCTCGAGGTTACATAGCCATGATGTCATGATGTTACAGCATCACACACGACACACTGATCTCCAGAAAAACTGTCTGAATGTCTGTTGAGGAATGCTGAAGCATACTGTGTACAGATCAGAGCTTATATGCAGTGCTTCTGTCACCAGGACACACACAAGATAAGTTTATCAGTTGTTAGATTCAGCCCAAAAGTCGCTGAGTTGCTGGTTGACTTATTTATTTTTTGTCACCACATATGCCCAAATGTCACTAAATCTATCGACAAAGTCACTAAATTGGTAACACTGGAACAGTGGAAGTACAAACCATACCTTACTACACTTAATCTGACC
The DNA here is from genome assembly GCA_020466265.1 of Siphamia tubifer. Classification (NCBI taxonomy): domain Eukaryota; kingdom Metazoa; phylum Chordata; class Actinopteri; order Kurtiformes; family Apogonidae; genus Siphamia; species Siphamia tubifer. The sequence continues at coordinate 3,253,203 of CM035791.1, forward strand.
AATAGAGGGCTCCCCTTTGCCTGCTTTTAATAACACAACATCACACACAGTGTTTTACTGTATGACACTAAATTGCTTCAGAGTCCCTAAGCACAACTGGAATGAATCTATATATAACATGATCTGGATTATAAGGTACATTTTTGATATATATATATATATATATATATATATATATATATATATATATATATATATATATATATATATATATATATATATATATATATATAAGGTCATTTTTGAGAAAATGAAAGGCTTTTAAGTGGGCCTTATAGTACGGAAAATACGGTATGGAATGTCTGTTATATAAACTATAGAGCAGTGAAATCATCTTCATATTCACCTGTTGATGTTGGGATAGTTCCATGAATGTACCAGTAGTCAACAGGCACTGTTTACAACACAGGTCTGCAGAAACACAAACCTCACAGATGAAGGACTTGTCCACATTTCACACTTGACTTCCTGTATATGCTGTGAATGTGGTATATGTTTGTGTATTTGTGTAGAAGTACCTGCAGCAGCTGTGGGACACCGTCCTGTTGGTGGCGCTGATCCTCAGTACTGGGGTTATTGTCCAGGCTCGATGGCAATACCAGGACCAGCAGCTCAACGACGACCTGGAGGTACCAACACTATGGCATGAGTACACGCTCACTGTCAGGTCTTTTTCTAGGTTTGTGAGGCAACATGCTGTTTTTGTTTTTTTTTTTTCTTGGGGGGGGGGGGGTCAGTCAGATAAAATAACTGATTTATAGATCTGGAAAATTATCATTTTCATTTGTTCCAGCGGCAGAACTTTTTTAGCTTAATTGCATGTATATATATATATATATATATATATATATATATATATAGATAAATGTGGGCGGATGATATCTAGAAGAGGAAAGGTGATCACAACTGAAGGGGTTGACCTACCTGAAGGGAATATCACAGATGTGCAGGAAAGTTACAAATACCTAGGGATCCCACAGACAAATGGTAATCATGAGGAGGCAGCTCGGAAGTCAGCCACAGCCAAATACCTACAGAGGGTAAGACAGGTCCTGAAAAGTCAGCTGAACAGCAAAAATAAGATCCAGGCCATTAACACCTATGCCCTGCCAGTAATCAGATACCCAGCTGGGATAATATCCTGGCCACTGGAAGAGATACAAGCCACTGATATCAAGACAAGGAAACTCCTTACCATGCATGGAGGGTTCCACCCCAAGTCCAGTGTCCTGAGGCTGTACACTAAGAGAAAGGAAGGGGGCCGAGGACTAGTAAGTGTCAGAACTACTGTCCAGGAGGAAACGGCGAACCTCCAGGAATACACCAAGAAAATGGCCTCCAATGACCAACTGCTAAGTGAATGCCTCAGGCAACAAAAGCCCAGTAAGGTCGAGGAACCAGAGGGGCTATCATGGAAGGACAAACCCTTGCATGGCGTGTACCATCGACAAATTGAGGAAGTGGCTGATATGGAAAAGACATACCAGTGGCTGGAAAAGGCTGGACTAAAGGACAGCACAGAGGCACTACTCACGGCTGCACAAGAACAAGCCCTGAACACCAGAGCAATAGAGGCCGGGGTCTACCACATCAGACAGGACCCCAGGTGTAGGCTGTGTAGAGAAGCCCCTGAGACAGTCCAGCACATCACAGCAGGTGTGAGATGCTGGCAGGCAAGGCATACATGGAGAGGCATAACTAGGTAGAGGACATACTGTACAGGAACATCTGTAAAGAGTATGGACTGGAGGTCCCAGGGTCAAGATGGGAGAACCCCCCAAAGGTGACAGAGAACAAACAGGCCAAGATCCTGTGGGACTTCCAGATCCAGACTGACGAGATGGTGATGGCCAATCAGCCTGACATAGTGGTGGTGGATAAACATGAGAAGACAGTGGTGGTGATAGATGTAGCAGTCCCCAGTGATAGCAACATGAGAAAGAAAGAACATGAGAAGAGAAGAGAAATACCAAGGGCTGAAAGAGGAGTTAGAGAAAATGTGGAGTGTGAAGGCAACAGTGGTACCAGTAGTGATCGGAGCACTAGGGGCAGTGACCCCCAAGCTGGGAGAATGGCTCCAGCAGATACCAGGAACAACATCAGAGATCTGTGTCCAAAAGAGAACATTGTTAGGAACAGCTAAGATCCTGCGCAGAACCCTCAGGCTCCCAGGCCTCTGGTAGAGGACCCGAGTCTGAAGGAGACACCGCCCACGTGGGGCGAGAGGAACATATATATATATATATATATATATATATATATATATATATATATATATATATATATATATATATATATATATATATATATTGTCGGCTGTAGTTACACTTTTTGGGAGGTGCACGCAAAATCTCTGCAATATATGTGTGACACTTCGCAGACGACCTCTGAGCACAGATTGACCTTTATTCCATATGCACGATGTCAGTTATCATTATGCTATGTTTACTGACATGAGGCGTTCAGGTGGGACTAAATTCCCTGCTAATAATTACATAATTCCATGTCTCCCCATAAAAGTATTCCTGTCTTAATATTACTTCAAATCTCTGGGATTGATGATTTTACCCCAAGGTGTTTATATGACTTTTAAACCTTCCTGGAGCCAAAGACAAAGACAATAATGTGAATTTCTCTAAGTGCATGTAAATGTACTGAGTCTTCCAGTCCCAGTGTGTCATGTCTTAAGTGCATGTGATGTTTTCCCACAGATTCTTCCTAAACAGGACATTCTGAAGACCATGTCGTCTCTAAAGACCAAAACGTACCGGCAGCCCAAACCCTGGTGCGATGGGTCCCAGCCGCTCGAAACCGAAAACTGTGCAGTTTGTCTGGAACCCTTCAACAATAATCAGGTTAGTTGTTGGTCTGGAACCTACACTGTAAAAAAAAAAACATCCTGTTGTTTTTATGAGAAAAAAAAACTGGCAGCTGTGGTTCCTGTAAAAAACAGATCAAACCAGAAACAGATTTACAGATGAACATGTAAATGTAACATTTTTAACATGTAGATTGAACATGAACCACAGCCACCTGTTATTTTACGTATTTAAAGTCTGAAATTGTTAAATGTTTACTTCATTATAGATATATTTTTTAAAGGAGACCTATTATGCTGATCCATGTTTTTCCACATACATACAATATTATGTCAGATGTCGACTGCAAACATCATCGAAGTTACAAAACATGAACTATAGTATTTATGCCGTAATCCTGTCACATGATTTCTTGCCACTATAAACAGCTCATTGTCAGATCTTCACAAGATGTATCTGAAAACTGATGTCAGGTTAAAGTGTCCAATCAGGACTCTGAGTACAGTAGCCTATGTTAGCCCCCGGAAGCCTCCACTGAGCTGACCAATCAGAGAAGGAGATTGGCCAGGAGACAAAATGGAGCATTTCTGACAGAGGCAGAAATCGGCTGAAATCAGGACTTTTGGGAACGCAGGTATGAGATTACTATAGAGTTTTTTGAGCTGGAAATCATGCAAAGCTACTCTGTAAGGGCTGAAAAGTAATTTAATGAGAGTTAACACTAAGCATAATAGGTGTCCTTTAAGCTAATAGGGTGTTATTTTAAAGGTAAACTGAACTGAACAGCTGGGTGATAGTACTGTGGTTCAGTTGGTAGAGTGGGTCGCCCACTGACCAAGAGGTTGGCGGTTCACGTCCCAGCTCTGACTGTCCACATGTCGGAGTGTCCTTGGGCTAAAGACACTGAACCCTTTGTCAGTCCTCCCAGTAGGACTGACAGAACCTTAGAAACCTACTGGTGTATGAGTGTGTGTGAATGGGTGAATGTGAGGCTAATGTAAAGAGCTTTGAACCATAAAGGTGGAAAAGAACTATAGAAGTGAAGAACATTTGCCTCTGGTGGGGTGGTTTGGACCCCATCTCTGTGGTGCCTGCTGGTGGGCCAGGCCCCGGGGCCCTCTTGGCGGGCTCCTGGTACTTGAAGGTTGTGGTGGGCTGTGGTTGTATGACTGTATCCATACAGTCTAGTCTAGTACAGTCAGTCTAGTACAGTCACTATAGTACAGTCACTCTAGTACAGGCACTCTAGTACAGGCACTCTAGTACAGTCACTCTAGTACAGGCACTCTAGTACAGTCACTCTAGTACAGTCACTCTAGTACAGGCACTCTAGTACAGTCACTCTAGTACAGGCACTCTAGTACAGTCACTCTAGTACAGTCACTCTAGTACAGGCACTCTAGTACAGGCACTCTAGTACAGGCACTCTAGTACAGGCACTCTAGTACAGTCACTCTAGTACAGTCACTCTAGTACAGGCACTCTAGTACAGTCAGACTAGTACAGTCACTCTAGTACAGTCACAGTGGAAGTATTTCCTGAATCTTTCCGTTCCTTTTTTTAAACAGAACATTATTTTTCATTTTATAGTTTTATTTTCTCAAAAACAAATACAGACGGGTTGTTGTGTTTTTTTCCTCCTTTTCCTGTAAAAACTACAGCTATGTTTAATTTAATCGTTAACACAATAAATAAACTTTCCATCATATTTTACTGTTGCTATGGTGTTTTTTACAGTATCGTTAACCATGCTGTTGTGTCTGTGTGAAGTGGATTGAGACCTTTGACCTTTGTTGTTGTCCTGGGTGTGTGTTTGTTCTTCCAGTGTCTTCGTGTGCTGCCGTGTCTTCATGAATACCACCGTGACTGCGTGGACCCCTGGCTGCTGCTGCAACACACCTGTCCTCTGTGCAAACACAACATCCTCAGTGAGTCGACACCCACTGCACCCACCAGTGTTCATGTCACACCAGAGGAGACGACCCTTTGTCCCATGACGAAGATGGGACGATGATGAGATGACACAGCTGTTCTAAAGACACTGATGATAACCGTGACAATGTTTGTGTTCGTCGACGAATAAAAACAAGATGAAAATGTCTGAGCGAGTTGGAAATAGTTGGAAACTTCTAGAACAGCGCTCGTCAATGTCACAGTAATCTTACTGACCAATCAAAAGCAAGGAGGAGGCGGGACAACCACAGTGTGTTAATGTTTACATATGTCACATGTCTAACTGGAAGTGTGTGACATCTGTGTAACTTAGCAACAACACACGTTCTGTGAAAGTACCAGAGAGAGAAGGTTTTTATCTGTGTTAAAATCAGATAAAAAGTTAGAATCAATACATTAGTTCTAATCAGTATGTTAGTTCTAATCAATATGTTAGTTATAATCAATAGTTATAATAGTTATAATCAATACGTTAGTTATAATCAATAGTTATAATAGTTATAATCAATACGTTAGTTATAATCAATAGTTATAATAGTTATAATCAATACGTTAGTTATAATCAATAGTTATAATAGTTATAATCAATATGTTAGTTATAATCAATAGTTATAATAGTTATAATCAATATGTTAGTTATAATCAATAGTTATAATAGTTATAATCAATACGTTAGTTATAATCCATATGTTAGTTATAATCAATACTTTAGCTCTAATCAATACGTTAGTTATAATCAATACATTAGTTATAATCAATATGTTAGTTTTTGAACATAACTCAACTGGAATTAATAGACAAAATATTCCTGAAATAAATAGAAATACTGACATGTTTGGACTAAAATACCTTGTATGAACATCTGACTAAAAATAGATTAAAATATTGAGACTTTTAGTCTGAAATATGATGAACAAAAATTATTTGTGAAAAACTAAAAGTGACTAAAAATTAAGTTTGACAAAAGACTAAAATGAAAAACAAACTTAATGTGTTTATGGTGAAGCATGGCCTAGTGTCGTCTTCACAGAAAAGTCACTTCAGACAGAAAACGACACAACCTGACTCTGGTTTGTGCCATTTTAACTCATAAGTTTGACTCTTTTTCTTATAATTATACATTTCTTATCTCATATTTATGACTTTTCATGACATTTTATTTCAGAATTTAAACTCATAATTTTGACTTATTTCAATGATGCCATGTTATCTCATAAATTCTACTCCTCTTCTCATAATTATTTATTTCTCATCTGATATTTTCAGTCTTTATCTCATAATTTCTACTTTTTGTCTCATAATTATATATTTATATCTAATTTTTGACATTTCTTTTTTTAATCTCAGTTCTTCCTTTTTTCCCCATTTTTCCTAAATGTTCTGTCCATACTGTGACCTGATCAAACACATTATCTACACACTTTTAACTTTTACTTTTGAAACTTTTATAAATTTTTTCTGGTTAAAAAAAGTATTGTTTCAAATATGGAAAAAAAATAGTTGTACTTTTTTTTAATTTTATTAAAAGTACGAAGTTGTACTTTTTTTTTTTTTTTTTTTACTTTTACTTCAGTAAAGGACTTGAATCAGTACTTCAACTTTTACCAGAGTCATCGGGGTAAAAAAAATTTGGATGGGAAATAACATGAAAGGTTACTGTATTTTCTGGACAATAAGGGGACACTGAAAAGACTTTAATTTAGTACAAAAAACACAGTGTGCTTTATATATGGATTAATTCTGGTTGTGCTTAGTGACTGGGAATTTATACTTTTAATCTAATTTTGATTTTATGCTGTTTATAATCCAGAAGATTATAATCTGAAAATAATATAAAAAATAAACCATTCATTGACAGTGGGCCTTATAGTGACTAAATATTGTCATCAATGAACCTTTATCATGTGACAAAAACAAAACTAGACATAAATGTGGGTCTTGTGATGATAATTAAATATATAATGTAGTTATAGATGACCAATAAAAACCAGACAAAATGTGTTTTAAGAAATAAAAAACATTCCTAAAATGTCTTAGTTTTTGTTGACAAAAACAAAATGAGACGTTATTTTAATTATTTTAGCCGTGTTCTTATTTTTTGTTGCTGTCTCTTGTGATGAAGTGATGAAATTATGACCAATGTCAACGTCATGATTAGTGCCATGACCAGCAGTAGTTGTGTTCTTACCACTGTCGTTGTCGTCTTCCTCCAGGCAGCGTCTGCACAGACAGTTAACACACCTCCTTCTGCTGCGTCTCATCTTCACTGAATCCCGTAGCAGATTTGTTTTGTTTCCTCTTTCCACTGATGGATTATGGGAGCAGCAGCAGCAGCAAGACAGCTCTTGGACTTGAACCTCTGACCTCTGACCCCTGACGGTCCTCCCAGACTCACCGAGGTACCGTTTGTATGCGGGGGAAAAACCAAACAGCACTTGTTCCTGGGATCATGTTACTGTAGATGTTGGAAGTATTTGTTTGTGGGTTTTGGACAGTATTGCAGTTTGTTTGTTTGTTCTTTGACACAAGTTTGTGCATCATGTGACTAAAGAGTCAAACGCTGCAGTGTTTCCAGTGACAGTTGGATAAAAGTGACAGCGGTCGTTTCTGCATGGATGTTTAACAGCTGTGTGGACGAGCGAAGCCAACGCACACATCTGACCTGAAGTGGCTTCGACTCATTTCTAATCCAAATATCTGGTGATTGGCTTTGGCTTCATTCAAGGTTGTTTATTTATTTATTTATTTTTGCTTAGTATTTCTTTTGTTTTAGTTTTTCCTTACTTTAAGATATTTTTTGCGCAATTCAAGATTTATTAATTTAGGGTGCTTTTTTTGTTTAGTTTAAGATTGATTTAATTTTTTTTTGTTTTATTTAAGGTGGTTTTTTTTCTTAAGTCAAACATTTTTTTTCCCTTAGTTTCAGATTTTTTTTCCCTTAATTTCAATCATTTAACTTGCTTAATTTACAGTGTGGTTCTTTTTTTTTCTTTAAAAAAATCTTAATTCAAGGAGAAAAATCTTCCAGTTGAAGCAGGTAAAATGATCTTGTTCAGATTAGTTCAGATCTATTGTCTATAAATCAGTTCTTCTATCAGACTGAACAGTTCCTCTGTAGGTGATTCTGTCTGATTTTAATCTGATCTCATATTTGGACTAAAAATGACACTAATCCACTTGGTCAGATTTAATTTTTTTTCCCAGTGCCAGATGTAATGTCTCTGATAACCACTAGATGGTGCCATAGACAAACAGTAGAACCTCAGTATGATTTAATTGGTTCTGTGACTGCATTTGTTTCATAACTCATTTTACGAATTACTTTTCTCTTTTGAAATTAGTTGCGATATAATTAATCTGTTCCAACCCCTAAAAAACACCCAAAAATACAGAAAAACTGTAGTTAGAAAGAAAATTAATTATAACAAATGAGGTTTTGTTAATGATTTACCACTTTATGGTGAGATAATGTGTGGAGCTTTTTCACAGAGTCTGTTCATGTTCAAACCAATATTCAATACTTTCTTCCCTCAGTTTGGGAAAAGACGGTGTTGTGAATAAAGTGTTTAACCTGGTCAGTGAAAATAAAATGTCCTCGAATGTTCCCGTTTACATGCAGCTGCACATGCTCAGGCTAATGTATCAGTTAAATATGTTACTTACAGGACATCTGTTAAAATCAGCACAATATTAGTGTGTGTTCATGATTTTTTTTGGGCCGATACAGATTTTCTTTTGCATCAGTGTCTAATGGCCCAGTATGACCTATGGAGCCACTGGTCATTTGGAATAATTATGTAGAATGTCTGAGTTCTTAGTCCTATGCGAATGCACCATCAGTAATAATTCTGCTGCTAATGACCTGCTGTGTCTGTGTTAAAAAACAGACGTCCAGTGTTATTAACGTGTCTGTGTTTGTCAACTGTGCGGCTCTCCTCTTTTTCTGGAGGGAATAATGGAGGAAGCGGCTAAAATTGTGTGTGAGCATGTGGTAAAAGAAGATATGGTCGGGCCACGCCCACATGTCCACTGACACTATGTGACGTTGTCTCTATAGGTTCAGTCGGTCGTTTACCAGAAGGAAATTCTCTGCTCTGAACTGCAGACTGTTTTCATCTGCTCTGCCCATGCTCTTATTTTGAAGGTGTGAAGCCTATCAATGACATTTTCCCTCTTTATGGACAGTGTGATTCTTATGCACACTTTGTTTTCATTCTACCTCATTAATGTATTCAGACCAAACAGGATGTTGTGACTTTACGACATATCTGCTCATAATGTCTGGAATTAGTGTGAATTACAGCCTTTTGTTGCTGAATGCACCACACAATAACACAGAGGTACAGGGGTGATACTGACCCTGTGTGAACAGGACATGAGCCCATATTTCAAGTCGATACGATCTGTGTCAAGTAAAAACAAATGTCAGAAAAATTTTCTTTATCTATAATTAGAAAATTTAAAAAAAATAGTGACAGTTGAACTAATAAATATGAACAAATGTACACCTTATCTTTTTTATTTTGTTCCTCTTTTCTTTTTGGGCTCTTTTCTCTCCTTTCTCTTCTATTGTGTTTTCTCTTTTCTTTTCTTCTTCACCCTTTTTGTTTCTATTTTCTTTTGTTCTTTTTTCTCCCTTTTCACTTATTTATTTATTTTACTTTTTTGTTTTCTCTTTTTTTCCTCTTTTGCTTCACCAGGGTGTCCAACAGTCCCCTAAAACAAAAGTCCCTGACCATATATACTGACCATTATATAAAATGCAGAAATCATGTTTAGATCTTCATATATAATGTTCTAAATAGTGACAAGAACCACATATATAATCATCAAATCCAATTTTGCAATATCCAACATTACATAAAATCAATAAATATCTATTTTATTACTACATACCTTAACACAACACACATCCAGTGTCTATCAAACCTTTCCAACGGTGTGCAACAGTTTTTAGATGTACTTCATTTCAGATTTAAAGTCCTGCACACACACATCCCTGATAGACACACAACTATACACACACAACTACACCATTATAAAGTGTGGCTCAACAGGACAGTTTATTACAAAATGAAATAAAACAGTTATTACATTTTGGATGTTTATTATTAAAACATCCTGTCACCTTTAACCTCTGATACAATGAATGTTAATAACAACTCTGTTTGGACGTGTTCTGACTCAGACGTGTATTAATTCCAGTTGCATGTGCTTTATTTTTGTTCCAAAATGCTCCTAGATGAGCTGTCCTGGTAGAAAACAGTCAGTGTGGACATGGCAGCACGGTGGCTGAGGGTCGGGTGGTCTGGTTTTCCCACGATTCCCACGATGCCTCTACGCAGTGTTGTGTTTCCAAACGCTGCACGATGTTTTTTTTCGACAGATGGACAGTGTTTGTGCGACAGACGGACAGTGTTTGTGCGACAGTTTGTCCAAAGTTCAGACGTTGCTTCCTTTTTATTCTTATAGTTTTTATTTTTGGAAAAGCAGAGAATTCACTCCAAGAACTAAAAAGGAAATTTTTTTGTAATTTCAGCGTCTGAAGGAGATAAGAAATAGGAAATAATAATCCCACTTTCACACAAATGTCATAATTATTAAATTAAAATAAAAAATCTTGGAATTAAACAAATAATAAAAAAACTAAGTAAAAAAAAATCATGAAGAAAAATAACTATATAACAAAAAAATCTTCAATTATTTTTTTGCTCAATAAAACATTTGTGGGATGTGAAAATACTTCATCTTCCAAAATTGTAATAACCTCTCACCTAATTTAAAATAAAGATTTTTTTACGTGACATTTTCTTTTGTTAAATTCCAAAGTCATTCCATTCATATTGTTGTGTTCTTCACATTCTTATTGAATGCATCGTGTGTTGGTTCTGTTGTAAAAATATCTGGGTTGCTGTTTCCAGCTGTTTTTGGAGGGTAGAATAATGACCTCCTTCCTCATAATGAGGCATCTCAGAGAATGAATGCGTGAAGGAACCCCTCCCCTCTCTCTGTGTCTTTACGATCCCAGAGTAGCATCCAGTTAGGTTTTGTGCCTATGCTTGTTTTGAAAACTTGCAGAAAAACCAACCTAGCAACAAACAAAAACAGTGCATGAACTGAAGTCACTTCTAATTCAGCAAAATGTCGTCCTTCAAGGAAACCCTCAGCACTGCTGCATTCGACAGCATAAAAGAGTTCAACGCTTTTCCTAGCACTGTCACGCATCCCATTTGGGACCAACAACAGCCACTATGACCATTTGGTCATAGTGCAGGCGAGCAAATGGCGTTCTATCAGTGAAATAAGGTTCAAGTCTCCTTTAAATAGACTTAGACTGTTTCTATTAATATAACACTACATGTGGATTCACTGGCTTTTTAGCTTAAGCATACGACTTTGTCTTTGGTCATTTCTGTTAAAATGACCAAAGACATGTTACTGTCTTTAAAGACACTTTTACTGACGAGATAATTAGTCGATTCATTCATTCTATGAATGAAGCACCTTCGGAGCTTCAGATCATATGATCTGAAGCTCCGAAGGTGACAGCAGTGACATGTGATGGGATGATATTTCACAAGAGTTACGACATTCCTGCCTAGAACAACCGTCAATGGAAACACTTTCAAAGTGCAAATATACTTTGTCGAAATTTGAGGAATATCGATATTGTTTTGAAACTGTAATGGAAACGCAGCTATTGCCTCATTAGAGCCTTGGTCTATGGGAATCACCTGTCAACAGAAAGTCCAACTCCTGGTATTGTTTGTTAAAAACGTTATTTTCTTGGCGCTGTAGACTCTTCTGTCTCTTCAGTGGGTCTTTTCCCCTCGAAAAAGAAACTTTCCAAAGACATCTGTTTTTGACTTATTTTGTTAAATTGTGGGTTCAATTTTTGGTGATCAAGTAACACAGATATAACCAAGAAAGTCTGCTCAGTTTTCAAAAGAAAAGATTGTTCAGACTCAAATAATGAACACGACAGAAATAGTGATAAATGGACTGTACTGAAATAGTTAATTTTATTCACCAGTGGGTGACCAGAGCACTTTATAATTCCTCACATTCACACACCAGTAGACGGCTGCTGCCCGATCTGAATTATAGACATAATTTTTTAACTCTTCATCTTACAATGTACACCAAAATGCTGGTCTTTCAATTCTGCATCTTGTGTGTATAGATTTTGACCTATAGTTGACCCAAGAGGTCAAAGGTCACTGGGTCAATACCTAAAAATGGTATTGGTGCGGTTTTCAGTGTAGCAGGGAAAAATTATCATTTTTAATTATCATTATAATTACAATAATCATTATTAATGATATTTGTGACCTCCTCCTCCCAGGATACTTTAGCTTCATCAGCCCGTAGACGTCTGCTCACACTTCCATATCCCAAATATATGGAAGTGCGCAGGCTTGGACCTCCTGGACCTACAGTAAACATCAGTTTCCTCCTGGGAGGCATCTGACTGACATCCGTAGTGAAATGACAAACCTCACAGTGCACAGAGGCGCTAATGTGATTGGTAGAGATCTGAATCTGCTGTGTTCAATCCATCACACACCCTTTCTCCTCCCTCATTCCCACTTACACCAGTGGGAGGAGAGGAAATGGAAAGGGGGAGGACTTGTGCCAGTGTGTGCAGTGGGAGAAACTTTCCAAACTGTACTGGGCACACCCCGTTAGCGTGGGGCAGCTGGTCTGTGCCGCACCTGTGTCTGTCTGTGAAACCAGAACCCATAGTCCGTTAAGAGCTACAATGTGTGCAAGGGGGACAAGTTTGTTGTACTGGGCACCACTTGTTTGAAGTATGATTTGGGCTACAAATTAGACTAATCTACAGATTTAGATGTTTCCAATGTTGCTCTTTTCTGTTCCATGTATTGATGTCAACGTCTGCATTTTTCCTACAGCTCTCATGTGAAGGCTGTCATCTGTAAATGTCGTGTCATGAGATCACTTGTGTTCTCATGTGGCTCTGTGTAAATAAAGTTTATGAACAAAGACTGATTCTGATAAGCTTCAACTTCTCTGAAAACTCAGATCTTTGGCTGAAAATGGTGAGATCAGGATGTGGACGATGTTTCTGCTGTGGATCCAGTATATATCTGTAGTTATTTATATGTCAAAGGTCATGGAGTCACTCTGGGTCTTAATAATAAACTATTTCTTACTTTGCAAAAATAAGATCATTGTCTTCAGTCACTGTTCACACACTGAACTTTGTTTTGTTTTTTATTAATAAAATATAACACCAAAACCCCACGTTTTCCAGATTTCCAACAGGAAGTTCAGTTTTTGTCAGATTTCAACAAACGGTTTGGCAACTTCTGAACCCAAACTTGCCAAAGCACAACTGTAAACTAATACAACTATCCACTGAAATCCTCTGGACACTGCAAAAATATACACATTACTGAGTGTATTAGTGTCATTTTTAGTCCAAATATGTGATCAGATTAAAATCAGACAGAATCACCTCCAGAGGAACCGATTTATAGACAATAGATGTGAACTAATCTGGCTGAAGAAATCAGTTTAACTGCTTCTACTGGTAGATGTTTCTGCTTGAATTAGGGAAAAAAATAAAGCCAAAAAAAACCTTGCATTTAAGCAAAATAAATAAATCTTGAACTAAGCAAAAAATTATTTAACTAAGCAAAGAAAAATTCATCCCAAATTAAGCAAAATAAATCGTCATATATAACTATGAAAACAAATATCTTGGAATTAAGTAAAGGGGAGATAAACTTAAATTAAGAAAAAAAATCTTTAAGTACTCTGAGTAAATATTGAGTTTAACCAAAAACTAAATCTTCAATTAAAAAATAATGAACTACAAAAATAAAAACCTCAGAATTAAGCAAAAAATAAAAAAAAACAAAATGAGGAAAAAAATACATCTTGAATGAATAAAAATATTGAATTATGAAAAAGAAAACTTAAATGATGCATAAAAAGTTTTGAATTTATATATATATATATATATATATATATATATATATATATATATATATATATATTTTATTTATTTATTTATTTATTTATTTTTTCATAGTTCAAGATTTATTTTTTTCCTATATAAATTCAAGATTTTTTTTTTCTCATTTAGCAGCAAAAATCTGCCAATGGAACAAGTGAAAATGACCTTACTAAGCATTCTTGAAATCAGATTTTCCAGATCAATGCTCTCAAAGTAAAATGCCTGTAGGTCATTCTGTCTTATTTTAACTGTGACTCCATATTTGGACTAAAAATGACAAAAACACACTCGTTAAAGGTTTAGATTTTTGCAGTTGTAGCTCGTCCATCACACACTGAGCTATGACATCATCCTGACCTTTGACCCAGGACGTGACCTCAGCTTGGTCTGCTCACTTGGTGCCGTCTGCACCTTTTCCCTGTTGCTTTAGTCACATGACCTGGTCAGGACGGGATCATGCCTTTGTTCCTCTTGCGGTCTGCCATGCTGCGGCGGTTGTGGTTGGCCACGCGGCTCTTGTTGGCCTCCTTTTTGCGTCTGTCCAGGAACGTCTCTGTGCTCTGGCCTTGGCCCTTTGGCTGACCCACCACGTTAATGGGACGCTCCAGACGGAAACTGAAAGAAAGACAACCGCGGAGTTAAAGGACGGACATGACACGTGGAGTTTGGAGTCGCCTCTAATAACACTGCTCTACGGTTTGTTTGTTTTTAGAAAGTATCTGCTTGAGACACGTGTTAAATCTTACATACTTTAATCCAGGGGTGTCAAACTCACTTTAGTCCAGGGGCCACATTAAAGCAAATTTAATTTGAATTGGGTCGTTCCACTAAAATAATAATTTATGAATAATGTCAACCAGGGATGTCCCGATCCAAAATTGATATCGGAAATCAGTCCGATATCAGCCAAAACAGTGAATATCGGATTTTATCGGACTGAATCTAAAAACTCCGATATAAACGCTCCGATATAAGCTGTCCATTTACCGCTGCAGCACTTCTATAATAGGTGACTCTGGTTTGATCACACGCCAACACAGTAGGTGGCGGTAATGCCCCTTAATTAACATTGGTGCCGGCCGCAGAAGAAGAGCGTCTCTGATCCAGCGTGCACAGCCCACGTGATCACAACAACGATAACGTGTGTGCCTGCTGCAAGGTGCAGTGATGTCGGCTGTGTGGAGGTATTTTACCGTAAACTTGGACAAAGACGTTGCAGCTAAATGCAACATTTGTCAGGTGCAAGTGTCCCGTTGAGGGACAGAACCGGGAAGGTTCAATACAAGCAACGTCATCGCACATTTGAAAAAACACCACAAAGAAGAGCATGAGGATTTTCACGAGAGCAGCAAGGCGAAGCAACAAACCTCGCTTCAGCAACCCACGCTGGCCCCGCCCACAGTTGTTTCCAACATATGCTGACAGTAAAAAAAATACTTGAATTGTTTGCACTTTAAAATTTAATTTATTCTATTCAATTGTATAATGATGTTGGTAACCAGTGGTTATTTTGCACTTTAAATATAACATTTTGTTTTTATTGGATTTGTTGAGGTAATACTCTTATGTTGAAGGTTAAAAATTATGTAACCAATTGGTTAATAATAAATGGGTCAGTTTATCCTATACCTACTGTTGCTGACTATTGTTTTCTGTTATATCACTACAACATCAGTAACAGGAACATCACTTTATCAAGCCTTTACTAACATTCCACACAACAAAATAAGGAATAAATATATGTATGATTCGTGCCTATATCGTATTGTATTGATATCGGTATCGGCCAATACTCAAGCCTCCAATATCGGTATTGTATCGGAAGTGAAAAAGTCGTATCGGGACATCCCTAATGTCAACTCCAAATTTTCCGCTACATTTAAGAGCAAAAAAAAAGTTAGATTATGTGATGAAAATCTTCACATCCACCAACTATCCTTTAAAACAATGGGAACAGCATGAATAAAATGACACTTCTTCAGAAAACTCAATACAATTTTAACAAGATTATCACTTACAATTAGTGGATCTATAAACAGACAAAACATTTAATAACAGGCAGAACATTGTTGAACTTACATTTCAGACATTTCAAAATGTTCATATTTGTTCAGTTTATTTGCATTTTTGTGAAATAATTTGTTTTATTGTAAATACAGTAAAATGACATGCAAATGTTTAAATTAACAAAGAGCAAAATGTAGAGTTATGAGTATTTATAGGTTATTATATTATTTTCATACCTGCAAACTCATGAGGGTTAAAAAAGGTGACAAACTAATCGTTACCCCCCCCCGCGGGTGCTACCAAACAAAAGACAATATTTCAGTTAATAAATCATGCACTTTTTATTTTTGCAATTTTGAGAGAATTACTTTCATTACTCAAATTATGAACAAAACTGCACAGAAACGAAACATAAATTCATTGATTGTTCTAGGTCTTTTTTCATCCTCAGAAACCCTCACATTAGCCCCGTGGTGAACAGCTCTAATTAAATCATGTGTAATTTGTTTAAACCGGGCCGTAGGTTTAATGTAGTCCGCCATGTTTTTTGGACCCCGCATCTCCACCCGTTGCAGCCCGGGCGCACGGCGAAATCCTCCCCGTGTGCCCCGCACCGCCTGTGCATAAGTCCGGATGAGGGGTTGGGGGCGACCGGTGGGGATAATCCTCCGGGGTGGCACTGGCTCAAGGTTGGGGTTATAGTGGTTGCGGACCCCGGCGTTGTGAAACCCCGGAGCCCTAAATGCACTGTCCGTCCCCCGGAGAAAATCATCCCCACCGCGGCGTCCCGCTTCCCACTCCCCGGGCGCGAAGCGACCTGGCCGTCGTCCCCTGCGGACCACCGTCCAGCCCTCTCCGTCCGTAAAATTCTGCATTTTATTTTATATATGTATGTGTCTGTGTGTCCCGTGTTGTGTGTGTGTTGTGTAGTGTGTGTGCGCGTGCGTATTTTAATTTTAACAAAGAAAAGAGAGACAAAAAGAAAAGAAAAAGAAGCTAGCTAACACGGAAATCTCCGCCGAAGCCGGGCGGAAAACTCCCGTGAAAGTCAAATAAAAATAAAAAAGTGGACGACGTTTCGACCTAAATAGGTCTTCTTCAGGTCCAAATAAATAAAAACCAGAAAAAGGAAAGGGTTTTGTGGTGGTTTTCGACCAAAATAAAGCGTGAAAAAAATTCGGTCAGCGGATAGATTTGACGGAACAGAAATTTCATTTTTGACGGATTAAATAAATAAATAAAAAAATAAAATAAAAAACTTTATGCGTATTTTGCACTGATTAATCGTAGCAGCGTAGTTTGGTGTCAAAATGCGTAAAGGTCGGCAGATATGCAATCTATCGCACTCAGTTATGACATAAAACCAACAAAAATGTTTCTGGATTTACCTCAGCACACGTTGCAGTCAGCACAGCAAAAAAAAAAAAAATCTTCACAGTGCCGTTGTTCAGGTACTCCAAATCCGAGGCCGCGACAGTGAACGTGACAGTTTCGTTTGTTTGGAATGTGAAAGTTTCATACTCGCGCGTTAACGTTACGAGATCTCGCACCCGACTAGGTTTTAACTTTGTAACTGGCAGTCATGGAATGACCATTGAGAGTGTATGATGTATGTACTGTAGGCTATCTCAGTGGGAACGACAGGCAGAGTGAGACAGACCAACATTATACAATATAGCTCTGTAGTCTGTCTCTGCCTGCCTGCCCCCCCCCCCCCAAAAAAAAAAAAAACTCTTCGGATCTACACGATTCACGTAAGTGACCTATTTCGGGATCAAAACGGCGAATTTCGCCGAAAGGTGACTAGTTTGCAGGTATGTATTTTACTGATCTGACCCATTTTGATCTGGATGTGGAACCTGACATTAAATTACCTGTATATTCACTATCATTAGAGGAAGAAAAAGCAGAGACAATATTTAAAACAACAATGCAAAAGTTAGAAACACATCAGTCTACGTGTTGCGGCCAACGGCCTTCATCAGGGCATATGAACAGGTATTCCTGTAGATTTGGTTTGGTTTGGTTTGGTTTATTTGTTCGCACCAATAAAAGAAATAAAAACAAAAACGAACAATATTGCTCCGGAAAAACAAAAGCAAAACCATTCAGGTGCAAGCCGAGGCTAAAGAAAGAAAAGAAAAAACAATATTACTCCGGAAAAACAAAGAGAGAGAAAAAAAACAAAAACAAAAAACATTCAGGTGCAAGCCGAGGCTAGAGACCCATAGGGCCTATACAAGGCCTCTGCTCAGATTTTGACACATAATCTAGTGAAAAGCGAGCTGCATACAAATACAGCTACACCAAACACATATCATATCATAGACTTGTGCATGCATACATATACACAAGAATCCAAGTACACAAAAAAATATTATACACTCAAATAGAAAAGTATATGTAAATATTACAATTCTTCACAACATATCAAAATGACCTATTCACAATGTTTCACAAGCAACATCCCACTGATTTGAGGCACAGTGTAGTTTGTGAATTAGAAGGTATTTAAGTCTGCTTTTTAAGATTGAAACAGATGCACAGTTCGTAATTAAGATGGGCTTTGAATTCCATATTATAGGACCTCTAGTCTTGATACTAAATTGCCCTAATGATGTACGAGAGAATTTACAATGGAGATGATTGGTTTGTCTAGTTAGATAAGAGTGAATTGTAGAGTTAAAGATAAAAAAGTCTTGAAAAACACTAGAAAAAGGACTGTTGCTAGCAATACAATTATACATAAACACACAAATTTGATAAATGTTAATATCACGAATGGTCAGAATAATATGCATTTTACTTCCGCAATAAGGTGCCGTAATGGAAAAATCACCTTTAAAGTGCTTGAACCTGACCCGAAAAATGTGTCTGAATAATTTTGTTCATTTTATTGAATATTTTAGTAATTTTTCTTCATTTTATTGATTATTTTGTTCATTTTCCTGAAAATTTGGGTCACTTTTGTTCGATTTACTGAATATTTTTGGTCATTTTTTTAAGTATTTCCTTATTCTACACATTTGCTGTGTGTATTGGTCCACTTTGTGAATTACTGTATTAATTTTTGTTAATTTTATTGATTATTTTGTTCATTCTAGTTACCCTAATCGTGTTTCTGTTAAAATGACCAAAGCCTTAACAGGGTGGTGCTTTGTGTAGTTTTTACCCTTTCCTCTGTTGCATGGCTGCTCTTCTAGCCTCGGCCCTCTCCCTCAGCACCGCTGGGTCCTGGATGAACTGGTCCCGGTTTACATTGTTCTGCACAAAAAAGAAAAAAAGAAGATAAATGACAATCTGATTCAGTTCAGGGAACATGGTTTTCATAAACAGTATGAAGCCAGGATATATATATATATATATATATATATATATATATATATATATATATATATATATATATATATATATATATATATATATATATATATATATATATATATATATATATATATATATATATACACATATATATACACAACAGTGGCGTGCAGTGAGGACTGTGGCAAGTGAGGCACTGACTTTTTCTAAATCAGATTTTCAAATACACCAAATATTATTAGCTGAGCAATCGTGATTTTGAAGGCTTCTTGGTAGGTTTTTTAGGTCACAAAATCCCATGCTAGTCCAGACATTCGCACTGGTTGCAAACAGGAGACAGGAGACAGGGGTAACAGAAAAGGCGGTTTCTTGTCGCACAGCCACACAGCCAATCTTTTGGTTTGTACCACTCAACCTGAAACGATGGCGTTATCTTCTGCCCAGTCCTTTGAACTAGATCCTTTAGCTCAGGCGTCGGTCGTCCATTCTTTATCAAGTCCCGTTTTCCTTGAAAGTCCAACTTTGAAAATCCTTTCAGTTTAGCTATAACGTCCTGATCCTCTGTGGTTTTAGATGAAGCCAACAGTAACACAACAACAACGATTCGTAACCTAATAACCAGATAAAACTGAGTTCACGTAGACCACACCCTCTACTGCGGCAGTGTTACTGCCTGCCTCATGTCACGTGTTTTCAGTTTTGTTTTATGTAAAATTGTTAACACTGCATAAGTGGAAAACATATTTAAAAAACACAACACATTATAAGGAAGGTGAAGCCATATAACAGACATATCTAAAGTGTATAAAAACGTCTTTATACCGCTTTACGTTGTTGGCATGCACAGAGGAAGCGCAAAGGGCACATGATCGAACAGTTAACAAGGGATTGCGCAATCTGTAGTGAGGCATGGCTTGGAGCTGCCTCAGCTCACTGCATATTCGCTGCAGTTGAATAGAAAACAAGCAAATATGGCGATTTTGGTCACGAAAATGATTGAAAGCATTCGAATCATACAGACATGTGATTTATAACACAGACACTTGGACAAATCTTTATTAGTATTATTTACATTGATCATAACTCATGCTGGATTATGTCTGGTGAGACCCTGCCTTACCTGCCTCCCTTAACTGCACGTCTCTGATATATATATATATATATATATATATATATATATATAATAATCCAAAGGCATAAAGTGTATGTGTAGTCATTTTTACAATCACCACTATGTCTCTCCTAGTAAATATCTTTAGTGGCTCCACATGTAGATTTGTCCAGAATATGTAAATGTACAAGTGTACCAAATTTGATGTTTTTATACCAAATTAAACAATTGCTTTGATAGTTGGGACTAAACTAGTGGACTATAAATGGTAAATGGTAAATGGACTGCACTTATATAGCGCTTTTCCACCTTCATGGTGCTCAAAGCGCTTTACATTAGCCTCTCATTCACCCATTCACACACACACTCATACACCAGTAGGTTTCTAAGGTCTACGGTAAGTCCTACTGGGGGCCTAAGTCAGGGTTCAGTGTCTTGCCCAAGGACACCTCGACATATGGACAGCCAGACGCGAACCGCCAACCTCTCGGTCATTGGGCGACCCACTCTACCAACTGAACCACAGCCGCCCGCAAAAATGTTATTGCTGCTCCCACCTGTAAGGGCTCCTCTTCCTCCTCCTCCTCTTCCTCCTCCTCTGCTTTATTTCCTTTACGTAAAACTTGAGGGACTGTGAAAGGCCTTCATAGGAAAAACACAAACACTAATAATTAGAACAAGGAGTAAATACCAAATGAGATATGGAAATCTCAATGTTGTACTACAAAGAACATGGATGGATTTCTGTTGGAAATGTCTTGTCCTCTTCTTTATAACACCTGTACCAAAACTCACATTTCCACTGTTCGCAGTCTCGCATCACCAATTCTTGACAGATCATTTAGAAATTTGGCAGGTAGAAGGAGACATATATAAGGATGAAACAGACCAAGTTTCAGCTGTATCGACTCACGACTTCTGGTCTGACGCCATATTGAATTTTCACATCGTCACAGCAGACGTTTCCCGTTTTCAACATGTATTAAGGATTTAACATGTTAACGTGTTAATGCGTCATCAGGATGTATTTGTGATTTGACAAGATCACAGATTTCATATCATTTGTGAAGTTACCACACTCCATGTGGATTTCTAGTCTGTCTGTGCACATGTCCACTGTTCACAGTCTAGCGTCGCCAATTCTTGACGGATGATTTTGAAATTTGATGTGTACAAGGAGACGGACACAAGGAAGAAACAAACCAAATTTCAGCTGATTTGGTCAGGTATCGTGCTATGCACGACATTTCATTTGTGTGTTTGTTTACATTCTAGCGTTGCCAATTCTTGATGAATCGTTCCTGAAATTTGGCATGTTTTGTTTGTTCATTGTGCAGCCCGACCAACAATCAAACATACTGACTCCAAAACAATACCCCACTCAACAATTAGAAGAACACAAAACAAGCACAAGTTGTTATTTGGGGTGTATTTCCAGTGTGTGTCCTGTAGGTTTCTGCACCTCCTGCTCAGTAGACTGTCTCCGTCCAGATCGTTGGCTCCCACTTGGTTCATGTCGTAGGTGTCGTCGTACTCATCGTCATAGTCATCCAGGCCGAAAGTCTCTGTGCTTTCACCGGGTTGAATGACGACCTCGTCCACTACCGTCTCGTACGCCTGATAACGAGCTTTCTGATCAGATATGTGCCGTTTGTCGTTCAGCATCTCTCTGGTGCTCTCACCTTTCCTGTAAAAGTTGGAAAACACACTTTTAAATAACTGAGGCCAGGGCCTGATAAACTTTCCCGAAAATCACATAAAAATACAACTGATAAATCTTTGCATTGTCCACTCAAAACGTCCCACTGTACAAGGAGTATATACAAATTGTACACAATCTGAAATATTTGTGGAAAAATCTTTCAGGCGCTTCAACAACATGTGATGCATAACACAGACAAACAAATGCAAATAATATTTTGTGTTTATTGATAAAAACTAGGTTTGTCAAAAATACTTTAACACAGATTAATTGATCATCATGGTTAATCTGATTAAAAAATGTAATGCAATGCAATGAAACAGTTTACAGTTTTGTTGAAACTGTTGAAGGTGTTGAATAAACATGTTAGATGCTTTTGCATATTTATGGATATTTTATCATTTTTTTGGTGGTTTTTTTCCTGTATTTTAGAAGACTTTTTTTTTTATTTTAGCATGTTTTGTACATTCTTTTGCCATATTTCTTGTGTTTCTTAGTGAAGTTTTGTGTATTTGGGATATTTTTTGAGTAAAAAAAAACCTGAGACAGAATAGTCGACGGCCTTAAGTGTTTCTTACAGTTTTCTTTTCACTGAAACACAAGAGATTAAAATAGCACATTAATGTGAAACATAGGCTAGCCAGGGATTCTGCTAGCACTAGGCTCTGCTAGCATTAGACTAACATGTTGCCCAGCAAATGCATTAAGTGCAGATATATTCTGTTTGCTCATGAAAAATGAAACATAATATACATTAAAATGTAATAATCATGATGAATTGAGTGCGGCACGGTGGTGCAGTGGTTAGCACGGTGGTGCAGTGGTTAGCACTCGTGCCTCACAGCAAGAAGGACCCTGGTTCGAATCCCACACCAGGCCTTTCTGTGTGGAGTTTGCATGTCCTCCCCGTGCGTGGGTTTTCGCCGGGCACTCCGGTTTCCTCCCACCATCCAAACACATGCACTGATAGGTTAATTGGTTAATCTAAAAATTGTCCATAGGTGTGAATGTGAGAGTGATTGTTTGTCTATATATGTACAGCCCTGAGATGAACTGGCGTCTCATACAGGGTGTACCCCGCCTTCGCCCATTGTAGCTGGATTAGGCCCCCAGTGACCCCCGCGACCCTAGTGAGGATAAAGCGGGTTCAGATAATGAATGAATGAATGATGAATTGAAATTCAGCCACAGCAACCCTTTCAATAATCTGATTAAAACACTATTATTTGACTGCCATAGTGATAGTATTTCTGTGGTTACTAAGGGTTAATATGATTCATACATTCCCAGATCTAGTCCAAGGATGGAGAAGACCCATGGTTTTCTTATATTGCACAGGTGTCAGGATTGTGGTGGGAAACTGAGAAGCTGACACAAAACACACCAAAAGCACAAATGATCTATAACAGAGATATAATAAAGGTAACAGGAGCAGGACTGAGGTCACCAACTCTGTCACTAGTGGGGTTGGACGCGGAAACTGTTCTCTTCAGAACTGGTCCCAGTTCTTTTCTTTTTTTTTAACGGTTCCTGGACATTCTCATCTGTGAAGCAGTGACGTTACGCTGCATGCTACTTGTCTGAGTGGAGGATATACGCCTACGTGACATCACACTCCAACACACCTGATTCAAATGATCAGCTTGTTATCAAGCTCTGCTGAGGCCTGATAACGACCCACTGCTGTGAATCAGGTGTGTGGGGCAGCATGACTTCTAAAACAGGCAGTGTGGCTCGAGGTCCACAGTTAAGACCCCTGCCTTAGCAGACACAACACCCAGAAGAAGCCTTTTACAGCAAGGAGGCCCATAACATTTAACCGACAACCTCTCCTTCCAAATCCCGGGCGTCGGAGCACCACCTGCGGCTACAGAAGCTACGTTCACAGAAAGTCAACATCAGCTAGCTTGCGAGCTGAGAACAGCTGAAGGTGATAAAAAGTAAACGCTCCAAAGTGTGGCCAGCCATATACTCCAGAGATGTGGAAATGAACAAGCAAAGTGCAATAAATGCAACACATTCATTTGGTCCAAAGGTGGAAGCACATCCACCACGAAGAAACATCTGGTAAAAGATAATATTAATATAAACGCATGCACCATGTTTGAGAGCTTAAGGATGTTTGCCTGAAGAGAGCACCTGCCAGAGGATGATGACAAGAGTGACAGGTGGGTGATGAGTCTGCAGCCACTTCCCTCCCTTCTAGGAAGTACGATATTATATAAAGAATGTATGATATTATATAAAGAATGTACGATATTATATAAAGAATGTATGATATTATATAAAGAATGTACGATATTATATAAAGAATGTATGATATTATATAAAGAATGTACGATATTATATAAAGAATATACTATATTATATAAAGAATATACGATATTATATAAAGAATATACGATATTATATAAACAATGTACGATATTATATAAACAATGTACGATATTATATAAAGACTATACCATAATCCACAGAGATTCAAATGTCAATGTGACTAGGCAGCGAGGCATGTTGTACTGTACATCTGTTAGAGTTACAATGCTAATGAATAATAAATACACACACATATATATATATATATATATATATATATATATATATATATATATATATATATATATATATATATAATGTATGTATTAAAAAAGTATAACAAAAGTATATTTGGAGCCATTATAGGAACCAGTAGACACCGGAACTGTTTAATTCAATTCAATTTTATTTATAAAGCCCCAAATCACAACAAAGTCGTCTCACAGGGCTTTACAGAAACACAATCAATTACACAGATATATGAACAGTCCCAAGCATCCCCTGTCCTTAGACCCTCCTTCTCAGCAGAAAAAACTTTAAACCCAGTGGGAAAAAGAAGAAATGATGAGGAGAACCACACTGAAGGAGAGATCCACTCACATGGACGGACAGACTACAGATGAACGTCCATTTAGAAATGAAGGAGGAAATGAAGGCTGGTCCAGACACCAGACAGGCAAGGGAGGGGGTCCAGGGTCACAGGTCAGCATAGGCAGGACACTGTAGATCCTGTCGTCCATGGCTCCCACGCAGACACTGTCAAGGGGAGCCATTATGGACCCAGAATAATTCAAATGGGTACCAACCCTAGTCACTAGTAATGGCCCAATCAGAAGACTGGTTCTGATGATGTTGCGAAATCCAACCCATATGTTCAGGGTGGAGTCACCTAAGAAGATATTTTCAACCCGGGGGGTGGGGTTTAGGGTTTTGAGCTTGACCTCTGGACGGGAGAGTTCAATGACTCAGATGATTCCTGTAATTTACATGTGATCTCAAATAAATTGTTCACGTGAGACCAGCTGAATCCAGATGGCATCTTTGGCTGGACTTCATTTTTGACTAAATCTTAATTTGTCTTTGGAGTGTCTTTGAATCAACGAACCCATAAAATCTAACAAATTAATAACAGATTTTTTCAAATAAAATAAAAAAGCACTCAAAACCCAGACATCCACTCCTTAGATTGTTTACGATTTATTTCAAGCTATAAATAACCATCAAAAACCTGACATTAATCGATAAAGAATGAATGATTAGACATTGGTGGTGAACAAATATCGTCAAATGTTTTCCACGTCTGAATGATTGATGACTGGATAGGGGCGGAGCGTTTGATTCACTGTAGGGGGGGGCTGATGACCTGTAGTGGGCCCTTTATAGACTCCTTCAAAGTCAACGTCATTCAAACATAAGCGGAAGTTGCGCGCGCAGACTGGACTAAAAAAAACTACATGGAAACGCTGTTTATATAGATGACAGACCTACAGAAGAACTACAAATGTCTAGTTGTCAGTTGTCAGAATTGTTACAAGGACAGAGTTAAACTGCATAGAATTACATCTGGATCTCATCCATTAAAAAATAAATTGACAACATCTTTGGTTACAAAGATGCAGGGTGTGGACTGGGATGAGCACAATCAAGAATGTCCGTTTGTCTGTCGTTCCTATTCTAACCACAATCTGGATTTTGAATAAAACTGCTGCAGCATGACCCAAACCTACAATGAAGTACATGAAAGTACTGAAGTACTGAAAATAAAATATCCATATCCAAATAGGTGGTTAAGTGATTAACCTGGTAAATTGAACCAGAGGAAGTGATATCAA
This sequence comes from Siphamia tubifer, assembly GCA_020466265.1. Classification (NCBI taxonomy): domain Eukaryota; kingdom Metazoa; phylum Chordata; class Actinopteri; order Kurtiformes; family Apogonidae; genus Siphamia; species Siphamia tubifer. The sequence goes on from CM035791.1 coordinate 3,279,253, forward strand.
AGAGCATATAAAGAGGCCTAACTCCGCTCCTCGCAGTCCTGTTTTCAGTGACATGGCCACGACCGCAGCGCCCTCTATCGAGCGTGGAAACCAGTGCCAGCAAGTGTCTGCCGCCAGCCTTTGAATAGCATAATTGCACGATCATAAAAAATCAAATTCATTGATTGATTGATAAATAAGATTGCAATTAATAAAATAACTCATTGGCCTTACTTGTTTTCAAGTTTTTCAAATGCACATGTCAGGAAAGACATGTCCTTTTGTTTCTATCCAGTTGGTAGACTCCTTATTACTCAGATCAAACCATCAAATGATCACTAACCCTAAAGATGATACCAGGTAAAACACGTATTTTGATCAAGAAACAGGCTTTTGTTTGATTAAAATACAGCGTTTTAATGTTTGTTTATGGGCGATAATGAGGTAAAAACACAGCCACTACAATGAGAAAAATGCCTGTATCACACGCCATCAGATTCACTTTCATTTCATAAACAAAACCTGACAAAACTTCCTAATTTAAAACAACCAGACTAATTATCAATCTGACACACAAAATAAAATGTTTACATTGACAAATATCACATTTTTGCAATTATAAAACAGAAGATGCAATTTGTATACACATTTAATTACACTCCATCAGTGTTTAAATATGTCTTTGATTAGTTTGGATACATGTTTATTTAGTGATTATGATGTGCCATGTGACTGATGGTGTATGACAGCGATCCCCAATAGGCGGATACAGACTGGGCCACACCAACTTCTGAGCAAAACTATTCTTTTTCTAAAATATTGTAATATTGCGACATTAGCGCCGTCATCTCTGCCCCGCGTGTGTTTTTCTTTTTTCTAATAATGGATTTGACTTTTTTATGATCGTGCAGTTATACTATTCAAAGGCTGGCGGCAGACACTTGCTGGCACTGGTTTCCACGCTCGATAGAGGGCGCTGTGGTCGCGGCCATGTCACGGCAAACAGGGCTGAGTTAGACCTCTTTAGATATACGCTCTTTGGTGATACTGCTAGTGAACCTGCTAACAGATTAGCCTGTTAGCTTTCTCTAGTTAAGAGAATAATGACTCCAGCCTCTTCTGTTATAAACAACACCTCTAGGTTATGAACATGTGTAAAACATGTTCACACATGCACACATAACAGTCGTATGTGTCTAAACACTTTTAGGCGCGAAGTTTTTCATGAGTGTACATGGAAGGTTTGTTAATTAAGTACGTATATGTCAGACTATTGTATACTAGGAAACTTACCGACATCCTCTGTCCACTGTTTTATCAAGTAAGGATCCGGTAGGTGATGCTCACTTTCTTTTATTTTTTTCCATGCAATCAGGAAATAAGCATTTATAAATATAATATACTTTTTAAATAAATCAGATAGTTGTGGCTTAAGTCCATGTGGGCCCGGGGCGACCCCCCCCCCCCCCGTACGCTCCGCTAGTGTGACTGGACTCACCTCCTGCCTTTCCAGATGCGAGACATGTCCACCTGGTCTCTACGAAACACATCAAACTCATCATCGTCAAACACATTGGATCTGTTGTCCAGAACTCCTGGAAGCTCCTTCTTCACTGGCCTGTGAGCACAACAGAGGAAACAGCTCAATTACAGCCACAGTTCCTTTTCTAGAAGACCAGACACTGACTCTACCCCCCCCTGGGTTAGAGTCTCACACTAATTTTCTTTCAGGGACCACATTCAGCAGGATTTGATCTGCTGTTGGTCAGACCAGGAAATTAATAACAACCTATAAGACTCCAAATTTCTGTTTGTTTTAGTACAAAAAACTCATCACATTATGAAAATATTTACTATAATAATAAGAATAAGACTAAATGAAATAAACTATACAAAAAAGAATAAACTATATAAACAAAATAAAAGATGCCAACCTGAAAAACTGAATTTTTTAAAAGAAAAATCAGTGTAATTGTATCAATATTCTGGCTGAACTTGTCATTAGTCCATGTTCATTATGGATTAGATCCAAGGGTGTAATAATAATGCTGACATTGGTGGGGACATATTTTGACCTGCCCCGGGCCAATGCCATGTGCCATATAATAAACGTATCATATGCTCTATACACCAGATTTTTCTATATCCAACTGTCCTCTATTTGAACTACATCCTATTCAAATAGCATAATGTCTGAAATGGCCTTTAATGATATGATACATTACACAATGTACAGTACATAAGCAGTCAACGGCACATTTCAAATGCCTTATTCGCACAGGATAAGTATTATCTGCGGACCACTGGTAATTTGCAATTGGCGCATTTGGTCGGGATAAACAAAAGTCTGAGATTCACGCAAATTACAGACATTATGGCCAGATACGTCATAAATTCACAACATCCTGTTTGGTGTCAATACATTAATACGGTAGTATGAAAACAAAGTATGCATAAGAATAAACACGGTAAATGCCATTAACAGGGATGCAGTCTGTAAATGTGCTACACGCCTTCAAAATAAGAGCAAGGTCAGTACAGATTAAAACAGTCTCCAGATTACAGAATGGGCAGTTCTTGGGGAGGCCTTCCCTTTGAAAAACGGCCGACTGAATCTATAGAGACATCTTCAGATAGTTATAAATATTGAATAGAAATATATTGAATAGAAATATTATAAATATGATGTGACCATATCTTCCTTTTGCCACATGCTGACACACAATTTCAGCCGCTTCCTCCATTATTAACTCCAGAAAAAGACACACACAGACATGTTCATTCACACAGGACTTGAATTATCACTGTACGTCTGCTTTTCACCCAAACACAGAAGGTAATTTGCGGCAGAATTATTACTGAGCAAATCATAGACTTGGCACATTCGCACGGGACTAAGAACTCAGACATTCTCCATAATTATTGTGAATTACCAGTGGACCATAGGTAATACTTATCCCGTGTGAATAGGGCAAAAGTCACATAAAATAAACCTGTCTGCCTGATGGAGACTGATCTGCAGTGCTGCTGTATCGTGACTGTAAAACTAAATTTGTGATCATAAAAAACATTTGTGTCTTTTGTAGCCTAATACTAATACTAATGATAATAATATTTTTTTTATATTGACAAGGGTTTCTTGCATTAATAATACATTGTCCTTTGTTATTATTCTTAAAGATTCGTAAAGATGCATTCAGACGCATTACAATGGATTCTGATGGGTTAGTAAACCAACAGGAATAAATGAAATTGTTCAATGGTACCAAATACCTCCATAGATTTGTAATATGTTCAAAAACAAATAATGTATCAGTGTCTCTGTATACGTGTCCCAGAGAACAAATAATGATGACAGTATATATATATATATATATCCATGTGTGTATATGGATTTTTTCCATAGTGGATCACTGGTGTGAGTGTATACATGCTGTATATAGTTATTTTATTTACATAGTTATTGGTCATTAGTGTGTGTGTGTGTGTGTTTGTGTGTGTATTATATTTATTTGTATAAAATGTACAAATAAATACAAATATAAACAAAAAATGTAATTAAATTATTTTAAATTGATTATAAAAAGATAAACTACAAAATAAATGAACGAATAAATAAATAAATAAGTAAAGAAAGAAAGAAATAGAAAAAGAAACAATTCCATATAACTGATGTTGCTTTTCTTTCTGGCAGTGAGCTTTGGTTTTGGGTGATTTTCTCTTGTTGGTCGCTCAGTCTCGTTACCAGTGACTCACTGCAAACTCTTCAGAATGATTGTGATGTGCTCAGTGTGTGTCAGGTTCTATTGAAATTACGTAGATGAGAGAATGTTGAGCTCATTCGTCTCTTACATTGTAAGACGTGTCATGTGAGTTTTGTGAACATTGCGATATTGATGCTCAATTGATGCTTGTGCAGCTGGAGTTGATACAGGTGGAAAAGCAAACCCAAACAAACAACCACACTTTGGAAAATAAGCCCAAAAACGCGGCTGACTATTTGTGCAAGCGACTTAACAGAAAAACAATCCCAAAGTCACTGATAATAAGAGGAATTGGCAGCAATCGATGTGAAGTCTTACCGTGGCATAGCACGGTCCAGTTTCTCCAGGTTGGGACTGAGTCGGTCCTCTAGGATGTTGTTGATGACCAGCTCAGAGTTGTAGTGGTACTCATGCAGACAGGCCAACAGGAATCCTTCGCCCAGATCAGGCAACAGGTCCCTGATGCAGGACAGCAGAGACTCCAGTTCAGCCCCGCCCACAGAACACACGGCACCCTGAAACAACACAACATATGATACGAGATGGAAACGCCACATCTGTGACAGAAGATCAAAGACATCTAAGAGCTTAAGCCACAGGTGCCAAATCCGACCCACCAAATGGTCCTATCTGGATGAATGACGATGAAGATATTAATGGTTAAAAGTTATTTTAATTCAGGTTCTACATGCAGAATAATTACATTTCAATTGGGTCAGAGCAGGAAAATATCAAAATTACCTATAAATCATGAAAAATGCAGATTTCAATGTAAAAAAAAAAAAAAAAAACCTGAATAAATATGATCCGCGAGTGCCAGGCGGTGCCTGGGGTCCGTCCGAACCCGGCAGCGGGTTGTGGTCCCAGTCACGACGGCCAGAGCTTGCGAGGGTCCGTTATAAATAACTATGTTTCTCCAATCCTGTTCACACACGGCAGTGGGCGCCACGGAGCACTGGCCCCAGCGCTGGTCCAGCGGCCGGGTATAGCCCCGGAGGGCATGCTGCTCGCACGGTGTGCTCTGGGGGGGGGGGTGCGTTCCTTTTCCCTGGCCCCCGCCCAACTGGAGGGCTCACAGGGGGGTTGGGGATGCCCTCCTCGGGACCGGCGACTCTCCTGGGGGCCTTGGATCGCCTCCTCCAACCCCTCGGATCACTGCACTGCCGCGGGTGGGCTCCACGTACCCTCCACCCTTGGGGCTATCCTAGTTGATCCTCCAGTATAGAAGCATATGCACATATGCATAAGCACAGTAAAACTACGAATGGCTCATTAAATCAGTTATGGTTCCTTTGTTCGATGAGGTGAGTCCCGAGCAGGTGGGGCTCTCTCTTCATACGTTTGGCTCTGCTGGTCATGACCCCACATTGGCAGGTGGGGAGTTTGACTGGGGTCAAATGCTAACGCAGGTGTCCTAAGGCGGCGAGCTCAGGGACGACAGAAACCTCTCGTGGAGCAGAGGGGAACGTGAGCTGGGGTCTCAAGACCATCGTGAGAGGTTCAGTGAGGACAAACACTCCCGTAGAGCAGATGGGAATTTTTTATCTTACTAGCCAATCAGAAATTCAACTAGCCATTTTTCCCCTGACCAAAATGAGACATACGCCTTCAAATTTCTTTAAATTATTTTATTTAACCTTTTCCTCTTGAAATAATTAATTTCTTTAAACATATGATTTTTACATTTTCACATTTAACTCTTAAAACGTCTTGCTTTTATATTTTCTCACCTTTCACCTTTTACTGTTCTCACCTATATTACAATACCGTTACCTCAGACTCGACAACATCCCCTCCAGTCTTTGCCCTTTTCTCACCTCCACACTCTGAACCTCCCAACCACCGCTACATTCTTTTTTTTCATTCTCACTGACACAACACATGCTTCAGAAAATATTCTCCTTCTATCTCTTAATGTCTTCTTCTTCACCTCAGAGTCAACCGCGCGAAAATGCTCGAAATCGAATGCAATGAGGACGCAGCCTGACGCAGCCAATGGATGCATGCGACGTCATCACGGTAGAGTTCATGGTAAATGTAAGAACTTTCGTCTTGTCGGTGTTCGGGACTAGAGAAGGCTTTCTAATCGGGACACTTTTCTAAAAAAAATTTTATCACTCGCGCAGGGACGGACCTCCACTTCAACAACAATGCCACACAAAATACTGGTGATAAAATTTACAAAGTCCGCCCAGTGTTAGATTATCTTGTTGGGAAATGCAAAGAATTGTACCAGCCAGGAAAAAACATTTGTATTGATGAGGGCATGACGCAGTGGCAGGGGCGCCTATTGTTCCGAGTGTATAACCCACAAAAGCCAGTGAAGTATGGTATAAAATCGTACATTCTGTGTGACTCTGCGACAGGGTACTGCTTCAACTTGCGGCCTTATGTCGGTGAACGTAGTACTCTGCCAGAGATAGTGTTCTCTCTGCTTGATCGTCTCCAGGGTCATGGTTATACTGTCTACATGGACAATTTCTATAATTCTGTGTCCGTGTGTGAACGCTTACTGAGAGCACAGACAAACGTCTGTGGAACCCTCAGGAAAAACGAGGGAGAACCAGTGATCATCAGGGAGATCAAAAAGTCTGACCTGGGGGCAGGGGAAAGAATTGTGCGGCACAATGGGCGCATGATGGTGGTAGCTTGGCAGGACAAACGAATCGTGAAGATGGTGACAACCTGCCACCAAGACAGAATGGAAGGGGTTGATGTGTGGCAGAGGGGGCAGAGACATAGAGTGACCCAGCTTAAACCAGCGTGTGTGATCGCCTACAACTCCAACATGAATGGCGTGGATAAACTAAAGTGGCCTACTACCCAGGGCTCTACAGTGCGCCCATTTCACTCGCATTTGCGAGCAAATATTTCAGCGTGCGAACGAGGAAAACAAAACAGTCGCACATGTGTGAGTGCTTCTTGCAGCACACAATAAGGCAGGCACACAGACCTGAGGAGCTAATGAAAGCCTATTAGAAATTAATTAAAACTGCGCGAACAGCTCCGCATAGTCGAGACGAGCACGGCACATAACATAGAAAGGATTAATCATTCTAAAATGGATCTAATAACAAGGCAGCCAATACAACGTTCTAAAATGTATCAAAGGACAAAGCATCCCATAATACAAAGTTATGTTATGGTCTGCTCTAAATTAACACAAATGACAGCAGTCATTCAAGAATGTTGGTATCTGTGCGCAAGTACTGCACTGTAAATAAATAAACATTTAAAACTAAAACCTCCCCCATTTTTTTTGTGTGCTCCTAAATTTTTTTAACTTAGGGCACGTGTGCTCCTGGAAAAAAAAGTTAGTGTAGAGCACTGCTACTACCACTTCATAAGGAGGTCCCTAAACTGGTCAAAGAAGTTTGTGGCTTACATGTTCCAAATTGCCATGTTTAATGCATATGTTCTTTATAGGGCCAGAAATCCAGAACAATGTAAGTCACTTTTGGAGTTCACACACAGGGTCGTGAGGATGTGGTCAGGGAAGCAGCATGGCGTGCTGGAGGCAGAGACAGCCCAGGCAGACGAAGCCCACAATCCCAGAGCACCATACAACATGGACCCTGAAAGTAGGCTGGATGGCAACATGACGAGGCAAAGGCTGGACAAGCTGATTACCACCACCAAGAAGACAAGGCCAAAACGGAGGTGTTGTGTCTGCCCGCGCAGCGGCCGCCGCAGTGAGACCAGGATGTGGTGTGTTTCCTGTCGTGTGGCGTTACATGCAGGAAAATGTTTTACAGCATATCACACACAGAGAAATAGTACACTGATTAAAACTCAATATTCTGTGGGTCTTGGAAAAAAAATCACTCAAAATTCTCCAAAACCGCTGGCACTGTGAGGCTGGCTGTTCAGAAAATAGCTGGCAGTGAATGAGTTAATAAATGTTGTGTTTATTTGGAATTTAAATTAAGTAGTTCTGCACATGTGCAAATGACAAACTGATACTGAGGCAGAAAATTGTTAAAATTGCACCTGTTTTTCTTAAAGGTCTCATTCCACTAAAAAACACTTTTACACACTCCTTTTGGAATCTGATGAGTCAGCCTGAGTTACCAACAGATGCTGCGCTTGAAAGTGGTGTGTCACCTCCACTGGCTGCATTTCACATTCATGGAAAAAAATCACAGAGAAAGGAGAGACTCAGAAAAAGCCAGTCCACATCACATAATGTGGACAAGGGCATGACCCACTTGAGGTTAAGCCCACCCACGGAATGCAGGTAACACTCCCCCCAGCCTGTGAATCTGAAGCAGCACTAGCATCTACAAGAGAAGACGGTGCCACAGTAGCTGCACAAACTTGTGTCTCCCCCTGCCACTTGTTCGGGGACAGGGTGGGGGGTGGAGGGGTACGTTCACTGTTCAATTGTGATAGTCATGAGTACTGGTCATATTTTCATGACTTTTTTTTTCTCCTTTTCCTTCTCTTTCTTTTTCCATTTTGTGGGCACACAGGCGGGCATGTGTGTATGTGTGTGTGTACACCTTTTATTTTAAAGTACACAAACTAAATGATAAGAAAAATAAGGAGAGATCTTATAAAGGGGGGGGGTGAGAGTACAGTCCACTTTGTCACCTGGAACTGCAGAGGTTTGAAGGGGGCAGTAAAGCGGGGCACTTTTCTGACTTATTTAAATAAAATAGGGGCAGATGTTGCATCTAATTAATATATTAAAAACCAAGCTAAAGACTAAACATAAACATGTGAAGGTAATTCCTGCTCGGAATGTTTCTCACATGTCAAGCAGCAACTCTTCATAAGAGTTGGGTTGGGCACGTTTTCTCACTCCCAGTTCAATTCCAAATCAAGGTGGGTGGCCATCATAATTTAACCTTTTGCTCCTTCGGATATAATCTCAGACTCAAACAGTAGATACATTTATTAAGTGGGAAAATTTTACTTTGCTGTAAATGGAGACTAAATTTCAAGGCGATCCAAAATCTGTTCCGGATCATCACCAAAACTTAATCATTTGTTCCTTGTGACACCCCTAACACATCATGAAATGTTCATCAAAATACATCTCTAACTTTTTGAGTTATCTTGCTAACTGACAGACAGAAACAAACTCCGGCAAAAGCAGGCCTGCACTGTGGCCCTCTCACTCAGGTCTACAGAGGACTGGTGGAAACTCTTTTAACATTTGGGGTCACTGTATGGTATGAAAACACAACACAGAGAGAGAGGAAGGCTCTACAGAGCATCATACACACTGCAGAAAAAATCTTAGGCATTGACCTCCCATCTGTGAACACCATATACACACAACACTGCCACAACAGAGCTCAGAGAATCAGTACAGACCCACAACACCCAGCTCACCTCCTGTTCAAACACAAATGCAGCACATACAACCTACATACAACAACACAAGAGGGCAGACAGAATCATTACACACACAACACCATTTTTTACCAGCTTCTTCCCTGCCACAATTAGACTGTTGGCCAATAGTCAATAAGAGGGCAAGTGCAATATGTTGTGTGTGCACATGTACTTGCGGTGGATTTTAATTTAGGTGCTGGTATTTATCATTATTTATTATTGTATTTATTATCTCTTAGCTGTTTTTATATAGTTCTATGCTTGTCTTGTGAGTTTGTTTTTATTTGACTCTGGGAGTGACTGCACAAGAATTCCTGTGTCCAGCACAAATGGCAATAAACGTCTATTCTATTCTATTCTAACCTCCTTGGCGGAGGTAATAAACAATGAGTTTAAACTATACGTGTATACAGCAGAAACAACAGACAGTAAGGAAAGTTAAAAAAAAATGTAAAAGGGGATAGAGAATAAAAAAAATAGTGCCAATGTCCCTGTGCTCATACGGACCTCACAGCGGTGATGTCTTACTGTCAACAAAAGGGGGTCATTAAATGGATGATCAAATCAATCCCAGTCTGTGTGTGTGTGTTTTTAAAACAGTGTGAATGGTATAGGAAGCTCCCAAGCTCTTCTGGGGTAACATCTGACTGAACAACAGTAGGTAACTGGGTAATGACATGTTACTGTGGTTAAAGATGTTAATGATACGCAGGAGGTTGGTGGTAGAAGCTAATATTGGGACAATTACTTTCTAATGAATCAATCAGAATTTAAATCTGAGGAGAAGTGATTTTAGTGTAAGACTGGAAAAATATACAACAAATTGTTTCCAAAGGCAATTCTTGACAGAGTGATACGTTTTGTATCCAGTGCTTAGATCTATCTAATGAGTCGATCAGAATTTAAATCTGTTGACAATTGAGGGAGGAGAAGAGATTTTACTGAATTGTGGACGACGACGATGGACGATGACGGACAACGACGGCGACGGATGAAGCAGAATGGCTATAGCTCATCGCAGACTTTGTCCAGATGAGTGGGGGAAAAAATCCTCAAGAAAACTGACTCTGTTATCAGTCTGAGACTGGACAAATTTCAGGCTGTGGTGGAGAGGAGGGTGCTGTGGAAACTAAAGACAATCATGGACAATGCTGAGCACCGTCTGTTCCACACACTGGACAGACAGTGGAGAGCTTTAACCAACAACATGTAGAACAAAATGTGGCTTTATCGCAAAATGAAACTTATTACATTTTAGACATTTATTACAAAACCCACCATTATTACAAATGTGGATGAACAAAGACTCACATTGTTTCCTTTGTGGAGCCCATCCAGCATGGCCCCCACCCCCCCCACGGCCCCATCCCCTCCTGATTCTCGTTCTTCCCGGGCTTTGAATCCCTCTGAGAAAACGTGGGTGGCAGCAGTGGCTCCTGGGAAAGCAGAGGTGTGTTTGGGCTGGATGTGGCTGTGCGCTTTCCTCCTCCTGGTGCCGTCCCAGGCGCTCCGCACCCCCTCCAGCAGGTACGACGTCCTCGTCTCATCACTGGCGGACAAGGCGGTTAAGGATCAGCTGCAAGACACGTTCATTTACCACAAGTATGATTTTATCGTTTTAATTATCTATGCTGCTGCATTGATGAATGGTGGAACACTGAGCACTTTTTTGTCTTTTGTCTTGACACTTGATCAAGTACCTGCTCGACAGGTTTCAATGTGTTTTCAATAGAACCTGACACACACTGAGCACATTGCAATCATTCTGAAGCAGTTTGGAGTGAGTCATTGGTAACAAGACTGAAAAATGAGCAACCAACAAGAGAAAATCACTCAAAACCAACAAGAGAAAACTGTCCAAAACCAAGGTTCACTTTATTATTATTATATTTGTATTTATTTAATTTTATTTATTTATTGTTAAAATGTATTTGTATTTAATTATTTAATTTATTTATTTAATTATGAATTTTACAGGAGGATGATACTGAACGTATGTTCTGTGTCAACCACTAATCTGGTGACCCTTTGTGTCAGCACCACACAGCTGTTATATACTCCCGAGTATATTTTCTCATCGCAATATGCAATATGCAATGAAAAATAAAGTACTATCTTATCTATAGTTTTTTCTAACATTGCACAGCCCTAGTACAGGTATACATACAGTAACCTTGAAGCCTGTGTCCCTCTTATTCTTTGGAAATGTTCTTTTCACCAGCTGTGCGTTGCATTTACCCAGCTTGTTTCTAACTTTCTGTTTATTATTCAGACATTTGATGTGCAGTCTATGGCTATAATTTATCTATGAAAACTAATTATGACAAGAGTATGACAGATTAACACAAGCACACGTACAGATGACAGCATAGCCTGACAAACTGGGGTTAGAATGTTCAACTGGAAAATTCCCAACTCAACTTTTTCTTCTCTCCCGTACTTCCTCCAAAAAAAATATTTGCACATTTTCAATAAATCACTGAAATCACAAGGCAGGGGGAGGCTCAATACTTTCCCGGGATAACTCAACCATTTCCATGACACTTGACCTTTGCTCATTTTCCAAAGGTTTTCCGTGGCTGTAGACCAATCATTTTGCAGGTTTTCCAGGACACATGGGAACCCTGATAATTATGGGATGACAAAAGGACATTGGTAACAGTGTCCAGGGCTGCATAGAAATGCCATGTAAGGATACATTAGAGGAAGGGCCTGCTGTAGGAGGCTGATGTCATCAGCGATGGGAAACTGCTCATCATAGTCCGACAAGAACCTAAAAACACAAACACACACTTTCAGACATCAATGTGCAAGGTAGTAACTGCAGGGGTGTATTGGGGGAAAAAAATCGAATACGATACAAACCACAATACGAGGATTACAATACAATAGCATATCATGAGATATCATGATACTGTTAAAGCAGTTTTTTTAAAATGTTGATTTCTTTCTTTTTTAATTATTATTTCCTAAAAGAATTGAATGACACCATAAATATCCACAAATACTAATCGCGGCCTGGGGGCCAAATCCGGCCCCCAAAAGGGTCTGGTCCAGCCCCTGGGATAAATTAGTAAAGTACAAAACAATTGTAAAACAATTATTTTTTTTATCATATTTAACTCCGCTTCTTCAAATTCTAAACTTAATAATAACTTTTTAATGTTCATTTATTGGAATGATTTTTATCTTAGTGCTATTTACATATCATATACATCTAGTATTTATTTATTTAAATACTGATGTAATACGATTGTACTTTTGTTGTGTGTGGAACGGTGACTACTTTGAATTTCCCCATGGGGATTAATAAAGTATATCTTATCTTATCTTAGATTGGACACCACCAGATTGATCAGGGTCATCAGGCTTGTGACAGAATACTTCAGGGACCATGAGACATAATTTTCACACAAAAATTTGTCTTCAAAATGTCCAGATTCTAATTTGGGATGATGAAGAGTTGCTGAAGCGGTCAGATTCTACATCATCATCAATAATAAAAAATTAATGAGTAAGAAAACAATACAATAAACCTTATTGTGACACTACAAAAGCATTATGTGACAAAAAAGTACAAATAAATGTCTCTCAGTGTTAATTTTGTCAGACGAGACAAAATATGTTAGTAGACGACACTTTTCAGGATGATGAAACAACAGCTGTTCAAAAAACACTGACGATAACTTTGCTAATGTGCGTGTTTGTTGATGAATAAAAACAAGACAAAAATGTCAGAGCGCTGAAAGTTGGAAATAGTTTAGCTCATCAATGTCACAATTCTCGTACTGACCAATCAAACGCAAGGACGAGGCGGGACAACCACCTAAAGGAATGGTGGTTTGAGCGGTTGATCTTAGTGTTTTCAGACAACCTCATTATTTACGACCTGTCACTTAAAGAGGTCATTGTGAGAATCACTTTTCCACGTTTCTTTTAGAATCTGATGGGCCAACCCGAGTTACCAACACATGCTGCGTTTCCTGCGTGGTGTGTCCCCTCCACTGGCTGCATTTCCCATTCATAGAAAACAACACAAAGAAACGAGCCACTCAGAAAAGCCTGTCCACTACATTGGCTTCATCCACGTGGGGTTAAGCCCCTCTCCCATTGAAGCGAATCTGAAGTAGCATTAGCATTAGCATCTACAAGTGAAGACGGCGCCACTGCTGCAAAAACTTGAAAAAAATGGCGGAGAAACCATAATGTCTGTAAAATACAATTTTAAGTTTTTACAAAGGATAATTTTTTGTCATGTCAAACTCATTTATTTACTTATTAAAACATATTTTACATGAATCTAGCTGTGCCACTAAAACAATAACATAATATATAAATAATGTCAACTCCAAATTGTCCTCCATTTTAGAGCAAAAAAAAAGCTACATTATGTGATGAAAATGTTCACATTGACCAACTGTCTTTTAAAACAATGTGAATAACATAAATTAACTGATACTTCTTCAGAAAACTAAATACAATTTTAACAGGATTATGTCTCAGTTTATCATTTACATATGTCAATTATAATATACAGATTATTTATTAGTGGAGCTAATAAATAAAAAAACAAAACATTTAATAACAATTTAATTTGTTCAATTTACACTTTGGACATTTCAAAATGTTCATATTTCTTCAGGTTATTCATGTTTTTGTTTCTTTTATTGTAAATACAGTATAATGACCTGTAAATATTTCAATTAACAAAGAGCAAAATTTGAGTATTTATAGGTTATTATGCAAGGGATAATACATGGAACACGAGTTACTATCAGAAAAATATTCCCCGACGGGGCGAACAACACCCCAACGTCATTCAAAGTGAACGGGATGTTCTAGAGGCCCGTAGAATAAGATAGTATATTACCGATCTGACCCCTTTTGATCTGTATATGGAACCTGAAATAAACTGATCAATATATGCTATACTTAGTTACCTTAGCAGTGTCAGTCTCCTGTAATCAAAACCAAAGGTGACGCAGTTAAATATTGCATAGGTAACTTTTTTTGGCCAGGACTCCTTGGAAAAGAGGTTCTTAATCTCAATGGGATCTTTTCTCCTGGTTTAACAAATAAATATCGTTTTTAGGATGCTTCAAATAAATATTTAATAAAACATTTGTAAATAAAAGGAAATAAAATATAAACAAAAATGAAAAACAAACATTAACCTCCTTCATATCTGCATTTGAATAAATACCTAGAAATATAATTAAATTTCAATTTAATTAAATTTTATTTATAAAGCCCTAAATCACAACAAAGTCGTCTCACAGGGCTTTACAGAAACACAATCAACTACAGAGATATATGAACAGTCCCAAGCATCCCCTGTCCTTAGACCCTCCTTCTCGGCAAGAAAAAACTTCAACTTAGCCTACATTACTTTTTAATTTCAATAGTGTTTTGAAATCAAATACGACATATTGTAGAACTGAGTCTGCCTAGTAGTAACTATGAATAAGAAACTAATACCTTTTTTCGGGTAGAAAGGAGGTGAAATGTTGCAGCAGCTCCTCTGCAAACATCTGTGTGTTTTCTCCCCTGCAGGATGAAAAACAGAGTGACCACAGCAGCTGGGTGACACTATAACAGAGGACCAGTCAGTACATTCACATGCACATCGAAGCCAAGCGATGGAAACAACACAGTGCGGGGGCGGAGCATCGCCAGGACCAATACAGGAAACAACAAACTTCAAATAATCAGGCTCAGACTTCCTACATTTGTTGCTCGCCCCAAACTCTGTCCTCTCTCACTTTTACGAACATTTTGCCTCTTGTATGTTCTGTAGTTAGTTAACCACGTCTACTGTAGTTAGTTAACCACGTCTACTGTAGTTAGTTAACCACGTCTACTGTAGTTAGTTAACCACATCTACTGTAGTTAGTTAACCACATCTACTGTAGTTAGTTAACCACATCTACTGTAGTTAGTTAACCACATCTACTGTAGTTAGTTAACCACATCTACTGTAGTTAGTTAACCACGTCTACTGTAGTTAGTTAACCACATCTACTGTAGTTAGTTAACCACATCTACTGTAGTTAGTTAACCACGTCTACTGTAGTTAGTTAACCACATCGACTGTAGTTAGTTAACCACATCTACTGTAGTTAGTTAACCACGTCTACTGTAGTTAGTTAACCACGTCTACTGTAGTTAGTTAACCACATCTACTGTAGTTAGTTAACCACGTCTGCTGTAGTTAGTTAACCACATCGACTGTAGTTAGTTAACCACATCGACTGTAGTTAGTTAACCACATCTACTGTAGTTAGTTAACCACGTCTACTGTAGTTAGTTAACCACGTCTACTGTAGTTAGTTAACCACATCGACTGTAGTTAGTTAACCACATCGACTGTAGTTAGTTAACCACATCGACTGTAGTTAGTTAACCACATCGACTGTAGTTAGTTAACCACATCGACTGTAGTTAGTTAACCACATCGACTGTAGTTAGTTAACCACATCGACTGTAGTTAGTTAACCACATCTACTGTAGCTAGTTAACCACGTCGACTGTAGTTAGTTAACCACGTCGACTGTAGTTAGTTAACTACATCTACTGTAGTTAGTTACATTTTTTCTCTTTTTTATTCAGGTTTCATTTTTCCTCGCAGGGCACCTCGCTTCAACTGGTGCCCCCCAGGGGAGGCCTGCCTCACTATTTGAATTGCTTTCAAAATGTTGTCAGAATCGTATAGTGAGACAAACACCATGTAGCGTAGGCGGGGATTATGAATGTTGTCTACAAATTTCTAAAACCTTCATGAAAATATAACTTTAGCTTCTTTCATATTAGACACTGAGGTTTTTTTTCTTGGGTGAAATCATTGGCCCAGAGTGCAGGTTATATTAAATTGCCAGGACAGTGGCAAAGATGGATTTAGAACCGCATTATCTGACATGAATAGTCTGATTTCTAAAACTTGAGTTTCGTTCAATTATAGTCTGACTAAGGTGTTTTCATTCCTTTGATATTAGCCAGACTAAGGCAATAATTTGACTTTCTCTAAATGCATGTAAACGTACTGACTGATAGGCTGAGTGTTTCTCACCCCTCGAGGATGGGTTGGAGACAGGTGTGATGCAGCAGCAGGTGACACGTCTCTATCATCTTCCGACAGGAGTGGGACAGCCTCTTCCACAGGTCATCCTGACAACTGAGGCAGTTTTCATGGTTAATTCAGTCCCATTGAAGTTTATTAACTCTACCTAGTTCAGTGGACTGAACCTAGTCCACGAATATCTAGTCACAGATCAAGGTTAAGATACTGGCCATACTGGAAATAAAAATAAATTAGAAAAGAGGATGAGGAGTCAACAGCGCTACTATAAACTAGAATATAGAATGAGGAGGTCACAGCATTACTATAAACTAGAATAGAGGATGAGGAGGCCACAGCGCTACTATAAACTAGAATAGAGGATGAGGAGGCCACAGCGCTACTATAAACTAGAATAGAGAATGAGGAGGCCACAGCGCTACTATAAACTAGAATAGAGAATGAGGAGGCCACAGCGCTACTATAAACTACAATAGAGAATGAGGAGCCCACAGTGTTACTATAAAATAGAAGAGAGAATGAGGAGGTCACAGCATTACTATAAACTAGAATAGAGGATGAGGAGGCCACAGCGCTACTATAAACTAGAATAGAGGATGAGGAGGCCACAGCGCTACTATAAACTAGAATAGAGAATGAGGAGGCCACAGCGCTACTATAAACTAGAATAGAGAATGAGGAGGCCACAGCGCTACTATAAACTAGAATAGAGGATGAGGAGGCCACAGCGCTACTATAAACTAGAATAGAGGATGAGGAGGCCACAGCGCTACTATAAACTACAATAGAGAATGAGGAGGCCACAGCGCTACTATAAACTACAATAGAGAATGAGGAGGCCACAGCGCTACTATAAACTACAATAGAGAATGAGGAGCCCACAGTGTTACTATAAAATAGAAGAGAGAATGAGGAGGTCACAGCATTACTATAAACTAGAATAGAGGATGAGGAGGCCACAGCGCTACTATAAACTAGAATAGAGAATGAGGAGGCCACAGCGCTACTATAAACTAGAATAGAGAATGAGGAGGCCACAGCGCTACTATAAACTAGAATAGAGAATGAGGAGGCCACAGCGCTACTATAAACTACAATAGAGAATGAGGAGCCCACACTGTTACTATAAAATAGAAGAGAGAATGAGGAGGTCACAGCATTACTATAAACTAGAATAGAGGATGAGGAGGCCACAGCGCTACTATAAACTAGAATAGAGGATGAGGAGGCCACAGCGCTACTATAAACTAGAATAGAGAATGAGGAGGCCACAGCGCTACTATAAACTAGAATAGAGAATGAGGAGGCCACAGCGCTACTATAAACTAGAATAGAGAATGAGGAGGCCACAGCGCTACTATAAACTAGAATAGAGAATGAGGAGCCCACAGCGTTACTATAAAATAGAAGAGAGAATGAGGAGGTCACAGCATTACTATAAACTAGAATAGAGGATGAGGAGGCCACAGCGCTACTATAAACTAGAATAGAGGATGAGGAGGCCACAGCGCTACTATAAACTAGAATAGAGAATGAGGAGGCCACAGCGCTACTATAAACTAGAATAGAGAATGAGGAGGCCACAGCGCTACTATAAACTAGAATAGAGAATGAGGAGGCCACAGCGCTACTATAAACTAGAATAGAGAATGAGGAGGCCACAGCGTTACTATAAACTAGAATAGAGAATGAGGAGGCCACAGCGTTACTATAAACTAGAATAGAGAATGAGGAGGCCACAGCGCTACTATAAACTAGAATAGAGAATGAGGAGACCACAGCACTACTATAAACTAGAATAGATAATGAGGAGGCCACAGCGCTACTATAAACTAGAATAGAAAAAGAGGAGGCCACAGCGTTACTATAAACTAGAATAGAAAAAGAGGAGGCCACAGCGCTACTATAAACTAGAATAGAGAATGAGGAGGCCACAGCGTTACTATAAACTACAATAGAGAATGAGGAGCCCACAGTGTTACTATAAAATAGAAGAGAGAATGAGGAGGCCACAGCATTACTATGAACTAGAATAGAGAATGAGGAGGTCACAGCGTTACTATAAACTACAATAGAGAATGAGGAGGCCACAGCACTACTATAAACTAGAATAGAAAATGAGGAGGCCACAGCGTTACTATAAACTAGAATAGAGAATGAGGAGGCCACAGCGCTACTATAAACTAGAATAGAGAATGAGGAGGCCACAGCGCTACTATAAACTAGAATAGAGAATGAGGAGGCCACAGCGCTACTATAAACTAGAATAGAGAATGAGGAGGCCACAGCGCTACTATAAACTAGAATAGAAAATGAGGAGGCCACAGTGTTACTATAAACTAGAATAGAAAATGAGGAGACCACAGTGTTACTATAAACTAGAATAGAGAATGAGGAGGCAACAGCGCTACTATAAACTAGAATAGAAAATGAGGAGCCCACAGTGTTACTATAAACTAGAATAGAGAATGAGGAGGTCACAGCGCTACTATAAACTAGAATAGAGAATGAGGAGGCCACAGCGCTACTATAAACTAGAATAGAAAATGAGGAGCCCACAGTGTTACTACAAACTAGAATATAGAATGAGGAGGCCACAGTGTTACTATAAACTAGAATGGAGAATGAGGAGGCCACAGCGCTACTATAAACTACAATAGAGAATGAGGAGGCCACAGCGTTACTATAAACTAGAATAGAAAATGAGGAGGCCACAGTGCTACTATAAACTAGAATAGAGAATGAGGAGGCCACAGCGCTACTATAAACTAGAATAGAGAATGAGGAGGCCACAGCGTTACTATAAACTAGAATATAAACGGAGGAGGCCACAGCGCTACTATAAACTAGAATAGAGAATGAGGAGGCCACAGCGCTACTATAAACTAGAATAGAGAATGAGGAGGCCACAGCGCTACTATAAACTAGAATAGAGAATGAGGAGGCCACAGCGCTACTATAAACTAGACTAGAGAATGAGGAGGCCACAGCACTACTATAACGTAATACACGTACACGTAATGTGTATATGCTTCATTCAGAGTGATCAGCTGATGGTATAAGTATGTTCGAACATGTCTGTCTATTTTCCGCTTTTGCAGGAAAAACTGATTTAATTGAGTGTTCTATTGACTGTGTTTGGTGATCAAACAAACAAGCTTTTAGCTGATTTTATGACCTTCCTGTGGATACAGAAAGGTCATAAATTCATGCATCATTAGCATATACATACAAAATTATGAATAGATTCAGTATGAGTAGATTCAGTCTGCCGATCTACAGCAACAGGAACAAGAGGTTAAGTAGCTCTAGCAGATTCTGCTTGTTGCAAAGCATCTTTAATGTTTATTTCACCTCTACCCATGCCAAGTTTTCTATCGGTTAATAATAGTAACTGAGGCTCTATCTCAGGGGTGACCTACACCGGTCCTCGAGAGCCACAATCCAACTTGTAGATGTATCCCTCTTACAAAACACAATTATTAGTTCATCATTCAGCTCTGCAGAAGTCTGATAATAATCGTCAGGTGTGTTGGAAGGGGGAAATATCTAAAACATGCTGGATTGTGGCTGTCGAGGACCAGAGTTGGTCACCCCTGCTCCATCTCCACTTGTTTTTTTGTTAATAGTCCATTTTTGTCTTTTAGGTATTGAACCTATCTTGGGTCAACAATAGGTAAAAATATATACAGAACAAGATGCAGAATTGAAAGACCAACATTGTGGTGCTTGTTGAAAGTCTGCAAGATGAATACTTCAAAACTTATATCTGAAAATCTATTTTGACCATTATTGTGACATTTGACCTAGAGCAGTGTTTCCCAACCCTGGTCCTCGAGGCACATTGTCCTACACGTTTTAGATGTTTCCCTCTCTGAACACACCTGACAGTCATTATCAGTCTTCGGCAGAGCTGGATGATTGGCTGATTATTTGAATCAGGTGTGGTTGGAGAGAGAAACATCTAAAACATGCAGGATAGTGTGCCTTGAGGACCAGGGTTAGGAAACACTGATCTAGAGTCTTCAAATCTGTCCTTCAAAGTTCTGATGTCAATGCACATCAACAGTGAGAGTAAAAAGAAGCTATATGCTAAACTGAGGAAATTCCTTACTTGTCCCATCTCTGATCAGTGTAAAAACACATTTTGGTGACTTTGACCTTTTGACCTATATTCACCAAAAAAATTTTTTGAATCTATTCAGTTCCACCTCCCACTTTTCCTGAAAATTTCATGGAAATTGATCCAGTAGTTTTTGTGTAAATTTGTTGACAAACAAACTTAAAAAAAAATACCCCTCTCCCCCAAAATTCTAACACTCACCCCCCTAAAAAGAAAGAAGAGACAAACCACTGAGACAATAATAAAAGAGAATGACTATACTCCATTCCTAAGGCAAAAATTTACCGTTTATCGTCAAAGTTTCTCTTCTTCACGGCCTTCTCCAGGTCAGGCACAGCGGTCTCATAAAAGGAAGTCAGTCTAACAGAAGACAAAAGCAGGTGTCAGGAAATACTTCTGCTAACTTCTCCACATGAATGAAGGTTTTGTATGTGTGGACCTGCTGAGGAAGCTGTGGGAGTGGAAGCTGGAGCAGGCAGACGGGAAGATGTCCAGGAAGGCATAGATAGTGGAAGTGGAGTCACACAAGTACAAAATAATATCTACAAGTTCCTGAAAAACAAAAAGAGACAAAAACAGTTGTCAAATCTCTAACAGAAGACCATTCGTGGACCAAGGTTTATTATTAGAAATGTCCCCATCAGGCTTTTTTGCCACCAAGCCTGAGTCGTTTAAATTTGAACGAGTCTCAATCTGATAATACACTTTTAAAAAATAGAGTGACTAAACAGATCCAGGATGTCCTTTTGTTTTGTTCACCTTAATTCTATTATCCCAGTGGTTTTAAATAATGAGACGGGTTGTTATGGTGACTTTGGGGATGTGTTCAGGCAATAGTTTTATTTAGTATTTATATTGAGTTGTTCTGAGCTGTTCTGAGGCCAGTGACAGCCCAGCACATGTCAGGTGATAAGGTGAAAGTTGAGATAATACACTGCCCATCCAAAAAAAATAGTCATACATGCAGTATTTAACTGCACTTGATTACAGGAGACTTTTGTGTCACAAAATGCTTATGTAGTGTCGCTAAATGGTTTTGCCAATTATTTTTCCATCCATAGTTGCATTAATCTGTAATTATTGATGAGATGGAGAATCAGACCTCTGCATCAACTCTTTCATCATCCCAAATTAGAATCTGGACTTTTTGGAGGATGATTTCTAAAATTAGTGTTGCACCGATCGATTGGCTGCCGATCATAATAGACCGCTATTGCCTTAAATAGCCTGATCTGCAATCGGAAAAACATGCTGATCAAAAAGCAGATCATGTGACATAAATTACCAGCGACCATTTTCAAACTCGCAAACACATCTTGTCCTGTAGTTTTTAAAATATAGTTATTTAATTAATAATAGGAGTTTGGCACCATTTTAGCCTGCGTAAAGC
This sequence comes from Siphamia tubifer, assembly GCA_020466265.1. NCBI lineage: Eukaryota > Metazoa > Chordata > Actinopteri > Kurtiformes > Apogonidae > Siphamia > Siphamia tubifer. The sequence continues at coordinate 3,300,927 of CM035791.1, forward strand.
AGACAACAGTGTGTCCATGGCAAAAGAGGATTAGCATTAGCCTAGCACTGCCATATTTGCTACAACACCTGAACCAAACGCATCCACACTTCAATGGCAGTATGGATGCGTACTAAGTGTACTCAGAGATTCTATGTTTTGCTAACTGGTGAGTACTTACTAGTACTCACCTGTTAGAATGTAGCTTCACTTGTTGTAATTATTTTTAGCAAATGTACCAAGGTAGTGTAAGAGGCTACATCTGCTATACATATAGGCATGTGCACCTGTGTGCAGATGTACGCACACACAGCTCAAAACAACTCAGCCTTCTTCCATCCCCGTATATTGATCGATCTACCCTTTAAAGGTGTCATTCCATCGTTATTTCATTAATGTCGTACTCTATTGTTATTGAATACATTGTGTGTTGGTTCTATTTAACAAAATGTCCGGATTGCTTTGTTTCAAGCTGTTTTTTCACGGTAGAAAAATGACTTGAGGTCTAACAACAGAGTTTACCGGTACTTCCTCATACATGTCCATGACGTGGTAACGAGGCGTCTCTGATTGTTGTCTTAATGTCCATTGTCTGTGCTGCTGCTCATATCACTCAGATCAGCTAGCGGATGCCTCTTTTCAGATTCTGGCATGACGCATGTGTTTTTGTTGTATTCTAAATTGGACTTGTATATTGTGTTTTTTTTAATCTATGGTGAAATGTGTCTGTGTCTGTCACTCTTTTGTTTTGTCAGACCCACCACCCCATTTTACCTGCAGCAGCCAGGTACCTTTACCTCTTGTTTACGTCTGAATGGTCTTGTGCAGGGGTCTCCAACCTATTCCACAAAGGGCCGGTGTGGCTGCAGGTTTTTGTTCCAACCAACCAAGAGTTCACAGTTTGACCAATTGAGTCTCTGCAGACTGAGATCAGTTGATTCATTGATTGAAGTCTGGTGTGTTGCTGCTTGGTTGGAACAAAAACCTGCAGCCACACCGGCCCTTTGTGGAATAGGTTGGAGACCCCTGGTCTTGTGTTTACACGCCGAGGGAGGGAGCGAAAGAATAACATGCAACTCATCGACTCCTCCAAATTTAAGTTGACTTGTGCTACGGGAGTCAACATGTCGATGTTTCTGTTAAAGATGGGGTGGGAGATCTTTTTTACCATATTGCTTGAAAACCTCTTCACGATCCCATAGCATGCACTGAAATAAAACGTTTTAGTCCAGTCTGGAGGGTGGAACCAGAGTAAATGGTAAATGTTCTGCACTTCCATAGTTCTTTTCCACCTTCATGGTTCAAACCTCTTTACATTAGCTTCACATTCACCCATTCACACACACTCATACACCAGTAGGTTTCTAAGGTTCTGTCAGTCCTACTGGGAGACTAAGTCAGGGTTCAGTGTTTTTGCCCTAGGACACTTCAACATGTGGACAGACAGAGCTGGGACATGAATCGCCAACCTCTCAGGCATTGGGCGACCCGCTCTACCAACTGAACCACAGCCAATTGATTGGCTGGAGTAAAACTCCAGCCAATCACTCTCCCTCCCCCTTCTGTGCATTCACATAAACAGCTTTGGGGAAAAAGACAACAACCAGCCAAAGTAAACCAAAGCAAAAACTGTGTTTGAAAAAGCTACAGCCATGAGGAAGCTAACTGAAGAACGGACCAGGACAAGGGTGGGAATCACTACGTCTTTCCAGCGCTAGCGTCAACTGAAAAAGGAAAAGGGGCTTGAAACCAATGCTAACATGACCGTGTTTCTACTCCATAGGTAAAATGATACCACTATGATTATATTATATTTTGACATACTAATGAGTTATGGAAATCATATTCACCCCGTTAGTGAGAAAATATCAGATATTGACCAAACAGAATGTTCCAGCAGGTTTTGCTCAGTTACCAACAGTGTGTGTAAACTGCTGGTCTAACAACATAAACTATTGTCCTTATCTGTTAGTTTTCCCTGGTGTTTATTTCATACTTCATGATTTTGTTAGCTAAGCTTCATGTGACACAAACTGAAAAATGTTGCTTATTGTTTTATTTAGGATGATAATTCTCGTGAATGCTCGTGAACCTCCATGAACGCTCCAGACAGCAGCGCATTGATGTATTTTTGAAAACACCCATGCTTCGTCGTCAGGGGTGGGCTGACAAAGAGGCATGGATATGTATGCTTTCAAAATATAGCTGCAGGAACTGTTTTCCAAGATCTCCTACCCTACCTATAATTCCCTAATGTATACTTAAGTTTTAAAATTTGGATTTTAGTCAGACTATGGCAAACATTTCAATTTCTCCAAGTGCATGTAAATGTACTTTGTGGTGAGGCTGGAGAGTGTGGGCTCTGACCTGCTGGCTCATGGTCATGGCGGTGCGCCGTTGGTGGGCATTCAACTTCAACGGCTCCATGGCTGTGGCTCCATCACATTGAAGACCACATTTCTCCAAGATGGTATCAAATACCTGAAGGATGTAGAAAACACCCAGTCACAACAGTGTTTTTTTTTAATTTCATTATTTTTTCATCTAAAAGGAAAAGAAAATCCACATTACACAAAATCTACATTACAAAGGACTTCTTTTTTAAATTATGAAAGATAGTGCCAATGTCCCTGTGCTCATGCAGACCTCACAGCTGTGATGTCTTGCTATCAACAAAAGGGAGTCATTCAATAGATCATAGTAGAATTTAAATACGATGAGAATTGAGGGAGGAGAAGAGATTTTAGTGAGTTGTGGATGACGGAAACGATGGATGGACGGACGAACGACAGACGGACGACGGACGAACAAAGTCGCGATGGCAATAGCTCATCACAACTTCGTCTGGATGAGCTAAAAATGTTGTGGTTTCAGAGTGTGACAGTCACTTCTGCCCCATCCCCACAAAATCAATGAACAGAAAAAGACATAAATCACAAAGTTGTATTTGTGATAATCAGTAGCCTAGTTTCATTTAGTTTGCATACAGAGAGCAAAGTCAAGCTACTTTCTCATAATGATAACTGTAAAAACTATTGTGTGGTTTTATGTTTCAGCTCTAAAAGCTAAATTATTCACAACAGACAGATGTAACTATCTCACAGAGCAAACAAGTGTTTCCAGGCACAACAAACTAGGGATTTTAAGCGATGACCATTTGACTTGACCGCATCAACGTTGTCCAGTCATAATTTTCTGTCGTCGACTTAAAAAAACAAAAACAAAAAACAGCCTGTATCAGTCATTCCACTTTTGCATTGTCGTGTAGACTATAAAGTGGAAGCTTTGTGATCTCTCCATAAATATTATGAATTTGAGCATTAGCAATACAAGACGGAATTTATTAATAGAAAATGCAGAGCTTGAGCAGAGCTCAATTAATCTATGTGGTACGACCATTTCACGCCAGTTTAGAATGTTTGATCAAAACGTAAACTAAACACAAAGCTTACTTGAGGTAATAGAACTTCTAGAGCTAGAAGCTAGAGACTGGGACAACTAGTTGTCACCATGAAACCAAAAAGCACAGTGGATGAGTTGTGTTATCCATCTGACAAGCCTACTTAAAATCACATGACGAGTGGGCTATGGCAAAAGGAGTTTGTGCAGAACTGACGCAGGCTGGTTTCAATGGCTAAGGTCTTTTTTCCACGATATGTAGCAGCATAATTTGATGTAACTTAAAATGTTTTCTATATGTGTGACGGTTTAAAATGGGCTTTGAACACAACATCACTCAACCCCACAGTGTGACTTGTGTTTTAATAAGTAAAGTGGCTAAAGCACGCCACGGTACATAATGGCTGTGTTTGTGTGAGCCAGCAAATGCGATTGTTTTATTTTCTCAACTTTTCTCAACTTCAACAGGTAAATGAGGCTCAGTCAAGATTTTGTATGCATTTCACCATCCCTACCACAAACCCCACCCCCTTTTGCAATAATTTTAGCTCTTAATGGACATCTCACTCTCAAAATGTGAAACTTATGGGTTTGACCTTTCAAGGTTGCTCAAAGTCAAAGGTCATGATGCCATTTTGGAGGCATTATGTAGTTTCCCATCTGTCAACAATAGTAACTGAGTACTTATCACCACTCTTTGGAATTACGATCATTTAAAATCATATGATCTTGATTTTGACCTTCCAAGGTCATTCAAAGTCAAAGGTCATGCTGCCATTTTGAAGCCCATGCCATGTTTCCTTTCGCTTAATAATAGTAACTAAGTCTCTATCTCCACTGTTTTTTTCTCATTACAGTCCACTTTAGTTTTTTAGTCGTTGACCCAGTGACCCCTGACCTCTTGGGTCAACAACAGGTCAAAATGTATACAAACAAGATGAACAACTGGAAGACCAGCATGTTGGTGCTCATTTGAAGTCTGTAAGATTCTAAAAGTTCAAAAGTTAGGCCTAAAATGTGATTTTAGGCATAACCTAGAGTTTTCAAATGTGTCCTTCAAGGTTGTGATGTCAATGCATATCCACACTGAGAGCAAAAAGAAGCTATATGCTAAACTGAGTACACAGGAAATCCCTGATCTGCCCTATCTCTGATTATTGTGAAAATACATTTTGTTGACTTTGACCTTTGGCCTACACTCACCTAAATTTAATGGGATCTATTCTGGACCATCTCACACCTTTCCTGACATTTTCATGGAAACTGGTCCAGCAGTTTTTGTGTAAAGTTGCTGTAAATCAGACAAATAAAAACTTTACCAAAAACCATACCCCTACCTCCTTTCAGAGAAGGGTAATGATGGTTAGTGTGCACTATACTGACATAAATGTATCTTCTCATAATACTATAAGTACTAGTACAAGTACTATACCTATAACCCTGTTGCCCACCCCCACCACCTCATCTGTGCTTCTATCTGCCCCCGTGATCATGCACTGACCCTGAAACACCTGAAAAATCAAGGTCAATGTTGCCATCCAACTGAATTTGACTTCTGATCTAATGTCTTTTAAAATGCGGTTAAATGACAGTTTAGCCATCGTGTGTCTCCACCAACTCTCCAATTTAAATATTGCTGCCAATGAGCTATAGATTGTATACCGTGGACTCACTTGCAGCACTGTGGGCACCGTCTCATCCAAGTCACTGTAGTACGACGGCTGCTGCGTAAAGATGTTGTCTATAAAAAACAAACAAACGAGCCTACTTTTAAAAATGAATAATCTTATCTTCATCTAAAGTCTTTATTCTTTTCCTGATTAAAAGTTGATCAACATCATTTTTGAGCTTAAAATCTGTTTTAATTGTAATCAAAGGTTATTTATATAGCACTTTACAACAACATAAAAGAAGACCAAAGTGCTTTACATGTAAAACATAAGTAAAACACAGGATAAAACAACTGAATGAAATACAAAACCACCATCTCAAATAAAAATCTATATCAAATAAAAAAACCAAATTGGTTTGTTCTTTAGTACGTATGGTACTTGTGTATCATTTTTTGTCAAAACAACACTAAACAGTCTTTTTAAACAAAAAAAGAAGAAAGAAAGACAAAAAAAGAGAAAAGAATGGCTCACCAATCATTTTGTGCATCAGTTGGCTGTTGCCCTTTCCAAAGAGGACACACAGATCCATCATCTTTGGAATGTCGAATAGGAAATTCTCATAGATAATCTCTCCAAAAACTGACGGAGTAATAAAATTCTCCTGTAGAAAATAAACAAACACACGTACACACGGCATCAGGTGTCATAGGTTTATAAGTGCATGTCAGTGTTTTGGACATGGAGATGTTTTGGTGTTTATCTGACCTTTGACTCTTTATATGTGGCCATTCTGAGAAAAGTCAAGAAGACCATTCTGTGTACAGAGCGCTGGATGTCTGCTACTGCTGGAGAGGATGATAGGGTGACGAGGTCCAGACCACGAGGAGACTCGTGCAGGTATGAGTCTAAACATCTCTGCAAGGATTCATCAAATACCACCTGAAACAAGAGTCAAACACACAGTCCATTTACAGTCACATCTACGCTCAGCTATTTGCAATAATGGAGCTTAATGGAGCTCTCTGAGACGCCAAGTTGTCCAGTTTTCTCTGAATTATGACTGAAGTCATTCTTTTCCACCTGTTTTACTGGACATTTAAAGACCACAAAAGCAAGATTATTCATTTAGCTTCACTGTTTACAAGTACTGCAGCACAGGTACAGGTAATACTCAGAAAATTAGAATACCCTGAATAATTACATGCATTTCTGTTTAGAAATTTACATATTTTATAGACAAATAGCATGTGAATATGTCAAGCCTTTATTTGTTTTGTTTCAAATTTGTTTATTGATTTCCATTTTTCACATACATAGGCTTTTTCCTCATTACACACAATATGATTGCATCTGTTATTGCATATATCTCTCTGTACGTATGTACACATACACACCCACCCTTGCCTATACATATACCTGTGCACATATATATACCCATATACATATATCCATACAGGTAGAGATTCATACAGTATACTTCTTTTCACTTTTCCAAATACTTGATGATACTTAGTGGGAGTCTGTGGCCTCTCATACCCACATCCTTAAGCCACCCACCTGCACCTCCACCATTTCCTTATCCTATCCATTCATTTATATTACTGATCTCTAATAATTTGTGTGTGTGTGCATGTGTGTGTTGAGAGAAGTAGCCTGCTTGTAATCTTCCCAATGTTTTGTCTTATTTTCTCCACCATCCCTTAACCCCTGTGCCTCTTCACCCTTATAATATACATTATTCTACCACGTATCGATGAAATTTATATCATAAAAAATAAAATAAAATATAATAATAATTTAAAAAAATAAAAATAAATAAATAAATAAAAATAATATGGTTTTAAAGACATAAAAAAAACTATAGCTATAGAATATTTACCCCTTAGTATAATTAACATTTAAGTTTGTGTAAGGTTTTGTAGTAGTTTACTTTTCTAGTAGATTTTCAGTCAGTCCTCTCTTTAATAATCGGAAGCCACAAAGCTTCAAATTTATCAGTTTGAAATCTTAATCTTGCTGTCACTTTTTCCAATTCCATCACATTTTTTACTCTTTCCCACCCTTGATCTGGACATGGAGGTTGGGTTTTAAGCCAGGAAACTGTAAGATTTTTTTCTTGCAATTGTACTTAACATCAGAATAAGATTTTTATTTTTTATTCTTTCATTTGTTGGTATAACCCCTAATACCAGTTCTTTTATATCTAATTTCCTTTACAGATGTTTTCTATTTTTCTTTTAACCTTGTCCCAATAATCTTGAAGAATTGGGCAATGCCAAAATATGTGATTATAGTTTCCTGTCTGTCTACAACCTCTCCAACATTTGTCCGAATTCTATGAATATTTGTATGTTTTTGTTGGAACATTAAAATATTGTATTTTACATTTCCATTCAAACTCACGCCATGCCACACTACTAAACAATGAATGTCCAACTCTAAATGACTCCGCCCACTGTTCTTCCTGAATGCTGATATTACTTTCCCGTTCCCATTTTTCTTTGATGTCAAAGCTGTTATCTTCTGATTCCATCTGCAGACCTTTATATATCTTTAAGATAATTTTTTCAGTATTACCCGGAGTTTTCATAAGGAATTCCTCCACGTGGATTGGGTTTTTGCGCATATAATTCCATTTTTTGTGTTTCGTTTAGTAATCTCTAATTTGTAAGTATTTATAGAAATCATGTGTCATTAGATCATACTCCTTTTTTAACTGTTAAAGGATTTCAAATTATTCCCCTTAAAGAGCTGTCCCAGATATACCAAACCCTTTTCCCTCCATTTACAGAATCCCTTCTCCACTGATGGTTTAAAATCTGGATTTTTTTTGTAGCCCTGCAGATTGAATCAGACATCCCCAAATGTCTTTTTATTGTTGCCCATATTTTTAATGTCCCTTTGATCCATGGATTCTTAATTTTAAATTCATTAATTTAGCTTTTTGTTATGAACGGTCAAGATCCCAGGCTTATTTGAGGGCATGAGCTCTGTTCCAACTCTCAGCCTTTATTTGTTTTAATTATGCGGATTAGGACTTACAGCTTCGAAAAATACTTTTTCCAAAATTCTGAGTTTTTGGGTGTGGGGTCAATAAACTGTAAATCATAATCAGCAGAATCACACAAAAGAAATGCTTGAGATATCCCACTGTGCATGTGAAATGTACCAGCTTCACCTTTTATGTTCAATTACCTGAATAAAACAACTTTTACATGATGGTCTAATTCTCCCGAGTAGTTCCTGTATGTTTTTTTTGTACATTAACACATGTGGTTTCCTGGTATTCTGTCAATATTGTCAACGCAGTCTTGGTGGTGTGGTACACTGGAACTGCGGTTGAACAAGTATAACAGGGGACATATCATGCCCATTTTCCACAAGTAAACACAGTTCCCTGGTGTCTCAGTGACCTGTCTGTCACATGCTTTGGTCAGAATACCACATGGATGCAGAGACACAGCAGCTCCTTTAACCTGAAGAAACAGACCTTTTCAAAACACTCAGTTTTAGTGACTCATGCTTTCATGCAAATAAACCACAGCTGACTCCATCTCTCTCTTCCACATGCACTACTGAGAGGAACAAGTTAGAAGAGAAGAAAGAAAAATGGAACCTGAAAAAGTTGAGACAGAGAAAAAGAGTCAAAGAAATAAAATCAACTGGAGAGACTCAAAGTGGACCGAGTGATGACTTTTACAGCCCCGGTGCCTTCAGGCCCTGGTGCATGTTTTGGTCCGGTTCGTCTGGACCCTGGCCGGCCAGACAAACCACGACACCACGGTCACAGTGCCACCCATGGAACAGCTTGTCCCATCAACCCAGGTCAGACCAACTGCTGACCCGGACGCATGTACAGCAGACCCCAATGCAAACCAGTGCTATTGACAGAGCATAAAGGCAGATCTGCGAGTGCAAGCAGAGGTGTCTGTGACCAGTAGCTGAGGTTAGCTGAGCTGGTGGGGTGTTCAAATGAATCTATGCATGCGACAGAGTGTATTCATCCCCCTTTAACAAGAAATGGATCAGGAGAAAAAGGAAAGTGGATGTTTTTTTTTCATAATTTAAGGGTCTCTTCACACACATACAACATATATTTGTGTTGGAAAAACATTAAAAAGAGCATTTTGCATGATATATCCCCTTTAATGTGACTTTTTGAAAAACTTGCATAATGGTCTCTTATACCCCCCCCCCCCCCTACATCTGCATCTATAGTCTGTGTATCTATGGAAGTAGATCACTCCTTCACTGTGGTTCTCCTCAGGTTTCTCTTTTCCCACTGGGTTTTAGGAGTTTTTGTTTGACGAGAAGGAGGGTCTAAGTACAGGAGGAGGGTCTAAGTACTGGAGGAGGGTCTAAGGAAAGGGGGAGGGTCTAAGTACAGGAGGAGGGTCTAAGGAAAGGGGGAGGAAATGTAAACAATTTGTTTACAACTTTTTTTCTAGTGTGGCACTAAAATCTCTTCCCCTCCCTCAATTCTCAACGGATTTCAATTCTGATTGATTCATTAGATAGATCTAAGCATTAGGCACAAAACTTATGACTGTTTGTCAAAATTTGTTTACAACTTCGCCTCCCTTAATTCTCATCAGATTTCAATTCTGATTTCATCATCTATTGAATGACTCCCTTTTGTTGATAGCAAGACATCACAGCTGTGAGGTCTGGATGAGCACAGGGACATTGACACTAGGATTTTTATTTACAAAGTTCCGAAGTTCTTTACAGAGGACACACACACACGTTTACTTTACCCTAAAGTGAACATTAACTCCTACCCTTTGTAACACACATAATTCACGACAATCAATCGTTTATTTTTTTATATAGCTTATGAAACCAGTAATACCAAATGTACAGTAAGTGATGATAACTATTTCCAAAAACACGTTACTTTGGTTTATCTTCCACTATGTTAGCTAATGTTATAACACATAACCCATAGCCTAGCTTATGAGACTAAGCACCGCCTACCTCTGCTGTTAACTTACAGAGACGAAGAATATTATAACAAAATAAAGATGCCTAGACTCGGTCGAGACCAAAACTAGTCCAAGTCAAATACCAGTGAGTCCGAGACCATAAAAAAAAAAAAAAAAAACAGGTCTCAAGTCGAAGACTGGACTCGAGTATTACAACCCTGGTTAATACTAACCACTGCACATATTGATGGTTTAGTCACCTGCAGTGTCTGTGTCACTGTCATGGTGTGTGGTTTGTGCACGAGATGCAATTTTAATGTTTCTGAATGAGGATGTAAACTTGTACAACCACATGAAAATAAGGAACATTCACAATCCTCGAGCTTCTGGTTCTGAAACCCCTCACCTGACACCAGAATTTGTCATGAGGCAGTGAAAGGAGCCAGTCCAGATCCTCTGTAATGAATTTGGCCAGTTCCAGAAACTCCTCCACTTCAGCTGGGGAGCAACCATCATCAGGGGGTGGCTTATAAGGCACGAAACAGCGCCTTTCCTTCCGGTCCGGGTGCTGAAATTAAGCATAGTCAAACAGGCCTTGGTCATGGTCTGGGTGTTGGAGTGCTTGGTATAATAATAAACTTTCTTGTAATTGCACACAAGTTGCAATGAAATGTTGCAGGAACCCCCCCCCCCTAAAGTGCAATACAAGATAAATAAAATAATATATGAATACTGTATAAAAGACTAAAATTTGTTAAAAGCTATATAAAAATAGAAACAACATCCATACATAGTTAAAACCATCCATACATAATTAAAACACTTGATCACAATCCAGCATTAAGAAGTCTTATTGCCCATGGGTAAAAAGTGTCCCTGAGCCAGTTGGTTCTGCTCCTCAGGGCCCTGTATCTCCTACCCGAGGGCAGGGGGTGGAAGAGGCTCTGGCCAGGGTGGGATGGGTCAGATAATGATGTTTTGGGCCGTCTTGATTGACCCCCTGGAGAGCTTTCTTGTTCTTAGCTGTGGTGCTGGCATACCACACTGTGATGCAGTATGCCAGCACGCTCTCTACTGTGGAGCAGTAGAACGTCCGCATCAGGTTTCTGTCCAGGTGGCATTTCTTCAGCAGTCTTAAAAAGTGCAGCCTCTGCTGCGCTTTGCCGACCACTGCTGCTGTGTTGGTGTGCCACTTTAGGTCGTCTGCCACATGCACCCCCAGGAACCTGAAGGAGGAGACCCTTTCCACGCAGACTCCTTCTATGTGAAGGGGGGTGGGGTCTTTTCTCCTCCTCCTCAAGTCCATCACCATCTCCTTCGTTTTGCCAATGTTCAGATGCAGATTGTGTGCTGAGCACCAGGCAACCAGTCTCTGAACCTCCTCCCTGTACGCTGTCTCATCCTCATCAGAGATGAGACCCACCACTGTAGTGTCATCTGCAAATTTTACAATGATGTTGGAGTCATGCAGGGGGACACAATCATGTGTGTACAGGAAGGGGCTCAGCACGCAGCCCTGGGGGGAGCCCGTGCTGAGTGTTCGAGTGGAGGATATGCGGGGCCCCACCCTCACTGCCTGTGGTCTGTTTGTCAGAAAGCTGTAAATCCAGTTGCAGATGAGGGGTGGGAAGTCCAAGTCAGCCAGTTTTGTGATCAGTGTTACTGGGCAGGATGGTATTAAAAGCTGAGCTAAAACCGACAAAAAGCAACCTGGCATAGCTGCCCTGTTTTTCCCCATGGCTTGCGACAGCGTGGAGGACAGTGGAAATTGCATCCGCAGTTGACCTATTGGTCCTGTAGGCAAACTGATGCTGGTCAAAGTCCTTAGGGAGGCAGGACTTAAGATGGTGCAGAACTAGCCTCTCGAAGCATTTCATGACCACTGAGGTAAGTGCCACTGGTCTATCGTCATTCAGGCTGCTTATACTTTTCTTCTTTGGGACGGGTATGATGGTGGCTGCCTTTCAGACATGATGGAACGGTGGCCTGTTTCAGGGAGATGTTAAAAATCTTTGTCAGAACCCCTGACAGCTGATCCGCGCAGGCCTTCAGTACTTTCCCCAGTACCCTGTCTGGTCCTGCAGCTTTGTGTGGGTTCACAGCTTTAAGAGACCTCCTCACCTGATGATCCTGCAACTCAAGTGGATGGGTGTTGGAGGGCCATGTGGTCGGAGAAGCAGGATGAAATCTCTCTGCCTCAAAGCGAGTGAAAAAGATGTTTAATTCCTCCACTAACGAGGCATCAGCATCCGTAATGTCCGTCAAATTGCCCTTGTAGTTAGTCAAGTGCTGTAGACCCTGCCACACTTTCCTGGCATTATTCTCAGCCAGTTTTTTCTCCACCTTTCCCTTGTAGTCCCTTTTGGCTTCTTTGATCCCCTTTTTTAGATTAGCCCTGGCAGCGGTGTACAGCTCCCAGTGTCCAGCTTTAAAGGCAGTGGTTCGGGCCTTCAATAGTGACCGCACCTCCCCCGTCATCCAGGGTTTCTCATTGTTGAACACCCTGATCATTTTGTCCACTGTCACATTGTCGGTGCAGATCTTAATGTAAAATAAGACACTCTCAGTGTGTTCATTTAAGTCCAAGTGATCAAAGATAGACCAATCAGTATTTTCAAAACAGTTCTGCAGCTGGCTGTATGCACCTTCAGGCCAGGTTTTAACAGTTCTAAACGCTGGTTTGGTTCTTATCCTGAGGGGTCTGTAAGCTGGGACACTAAGCAGTGAAATATGATCGGACATACATACATAGATGAGGGAGAGGTATAGTCTGGTATGCACCCTTCAGGTTTGAATAGACCCGATCCAGTGTGTTACTCCCCCTTGTAGGTCCATCCACATATTGTACAAATTTTGGAAAAACAGTCTTTAAGCAGGCCTGGTTAAAATCCCCAGCCACAATAAAAGCACCTTCAGGATAAGCCTTCTGCTGTCTGCATATAATTTCATATAGTTTGGAGAGAGCTGTGCTCACGTTAGCGGCAGGGGGTATATACACAGCCATGATAAGCACCCCTGTTAGCTCCCTCGGCAGATAGAACGGTCTACACATAACAGTCATTGTTATGTGTATGCTTTTACCCATATTCCCAGATGTTTGTGTTTTTCCCATTAGGGAAGGGGGGCTCACCAGGGCTGGCAGGGTGCGCTCCCTCCCTGCTGCATCACGCTCCATCACCTGCTGCTCATCCAGTGGAACTTGGGCACATGCCATGGCCTCTCCTGTTATCTATAGTCACACCATTAAACACAACAAAGCACATGTCATTGGTACATGATTCATTTTGTGTCTATTGAGTTCACTTAGAACTTGAAGACAACTGGAAAAATACACCCTCGAAGGCATTAATCCATCCTGCAAGACGTTTACAACTATTTTACTTGATAATGGAGGTACTTGTTCAATTCCCAAACACTCAAACGGGGGTTATGCACAGCACCACTAATTCTTGAATGTAAAGTAGCTCCTTTAGTTTCTGTATATCATCATTGGACACACTTATTAATCCAAACTGTTCCAGTGGGAGGACTCTGACCACAATATCAGGCACCGCAGGCCTGAGTGAATCTGCACTCATAAGGCCTACTTCCACAACAGGTTTTTTTTCATATGACAAAAACTGCCATAACTTGTCTGTCATTGGTCAAAACCTTGTCAGCAGGGCTCCAGAGTGTGACCTAATATATTAAGGTGCAAATTTAATGAGGTCACTACGGTGCTACTAGGACTAGTGGATTTTTTTTTCTTTCACTCAGCTGTGTTAGTGCATTAATGAAGTGGTTGATAATATAATCTTACTTTCTGTCTAATTCATTCAAGTCCTATTTCTGCTCCCTGTCTGCCTACCTGTCTGTCTGCACCTGTTACGGTTTGCTCATGTTATGTGCTAAAATAAAGAAAGTAGATTCTCCCTTTTTACAATTTTTAATCCATTTTAAGGCAAGGCAAGGCAAAGTTTATTTGTATAGCACAATTCATACACAGGGCAACTCAAAGTGCTTTACAAAAATTTTAAATCGAACAAGTCCCAATGTTCACTACAAGGCACATTTATCATTATTAATAATAATAATAATGTGTTTGAAAAAAGAAATGGTGCAACATGATCCTTTCAACCATAATACTTATATTAATAACAAAAAATCTGTGGGTCTCAGGAGAATATGTCTTAGATGTCTACAATGTTTTATCTTCTTTTAATTTATTCTATTGATTGTTTGTAAAGTCACTCAGTGAGTTTTAAATGGAAATAAACGACAGTGCTACTACAGTGGTCAACCACACCTGGGTTAATCCCTGTATCCAATAATGAAAGACATGGAATATAGGAGCTACTTTAAACTCAGGAAGTAGCGAGACTGCATTAAGTCCGTCAGGAGTTCAATCACATTATAACCTGTCACACAATCACATTATAACCTTAATACCCCTAAAATAACGTACCACAACGTTATCTTAGTGGCATTACATTACACATGATTTCTGTTGGGAAATAATAATCATGGTGAAAACTGATTGTAGTTTTTCGTGCGGACGACAGGAATATTCTCACCAAGAGGATGAGAAGAGTTGTTTTTAATTCTTAAAATGGCTTCAGACTAGTCAGTCGTCTTGGGTTTCGTTTCATTCACCTTCGACTGGTTCCTGTCATTTTGATGGTTAAACGAAACCAATGTATAAAATGCATAAAGTGGGGATAATAAGAGACTGAAACTGTTGTCCCAATAGAATAAGACTCAATAACTGTCATAGCTAAAGTAGCTAGTCAGCATTACTTAACAAGTCATGTCTCTACTGATAACCGGTAAACTGTTAACTCACGTCATCATAAATTGTCAACATTGGTATTACGTCATTAAACAATGAGCTCATTTTAACAGTCTGTGTGGTTGAATAACTGAGTAACCCTGATAACTATCCGCTAGTTACAGAAGTTTCTGAGGCTCAACCATGAATGGAGAAACGTTAACGTAACGTGGCGTAGCTATAAGCTAACTAGCCGGTGACTTTCTAGTCGCTTCCACGTAATTCTTCTGTAATAGTTAATTTTAAAAATGTGATTTATCTACTCACCTTTTACTGTGACTGCCAATACCTACTTCAAGCCATTCCGTTAAAAGTCGCCGCAGGTTCGTATGGTTTTATTTTCCATACAGTTCCTAGTCGTCTGTATCAGGACCGGAAGTGACGTTATTTGTTTGTTTGTTTTTTTTACTCTGACACATGCGCATCCGGGTTCTATGCCGGCGCGCTCCCTAGTGGAGTTAGAGAGGCACTGTCAACTTCAGTTCACAAAAAGGAAGACAATGAAACTGAAAACAATTAATTAATAATTAAAAATAATTTATATAAATGTAATGTTACGAACAGGGGCGGAGCGTTTGATTCACTGTAGGGGGGGGGGGCGATGACCTGTAGTGGGTCCTTTATATACTCCTTCAAAGTCAACATCATTCAAACATAAGAGGAAGTTGCGCGCGCAGACTGGACAAAAAAAACTACATGGAAACGCTGTTGTTTATATAGATGACATACCGAAAGCAGAACTACAAATGTCTAGTTGTGTTGTCGGTTGTCAGAATCGTTACAAAGACAAAGTTAAACTGTATAGAATTCCATCTGGATCTCACCCATTCAAAAAAAATCAACATCTATGGTTAGAAAGATCCAGCGTGTGGACTGGGATGAGAGCACAATCAGGAATGTCCGTTTGTCTGTCCTTCCTATTCTAACCAGAATATGGACCTTGAATAAAACTGCTGTAGCAATGAAGCTACAATGAAGTACATGAAAGTACTGAAGTAGTGAAAATAAAATACCCATATCCAAATAGGTGGACCCAAATAGGTGGTTAAGTGATTAACCTGGTAAATTGAACTAGAGGAAGTGATACCAAAGAGCATATAAAGAGGCCTAACTCCACTCCACGCAGACCTGTTTTCAGTGACAGCGCCCTCTATCTAGCGTGGAAACCAGTGCCTAGTGCCCTGCACGGGCCTATTATCTGGGCCCGAGCCCGGCCCTGGCCCAAGGGGGTGGAGCCCCAGCCCGGCCCGGTCCGACAGGCTTTCAGAATTCTCAGGCCCGAACCCGGCCCGGCCCGACTTTTTTTGTTTGTTTGTTTTAACCTCCCATAAGAATGTTTTATCGTGATAGAACGCTATATTCATTGAGCGCGTTCGTAAATTAAATCTGCCGCTCTGAAAATGGGATAACGCTCTGCAGTTAGAAAAAACAGCATTCTATTTTTTCTGTGAACAACGGTTTCTGACAGATCAATGTGGACATAAAAGAGCAGGTTAAAATAGGGGCTGATGTTTTGATCAGCAGCTTGAGAACTCGGTCTGTGACCGCTGCTGGATCCGCCACATACCCGTTCAAAATGTGATGAACCTGTTTTTTTGCTGTCATATCTTGAAGGGTTGTAATAAGTTGAAACTTAGTCCAAAACGGAGATTTTCCCTTAGTGTTGTTCACTCTCTTCAATTCACCATTTTCAACTTTGTTTTTATGTTGTTCTCCATGTTTGTGGTGGGAGTCGGGAAGTTGCGCGAATCGGATAGTGAGGGAGGCTTCCGTATGCCCATATAAGGGAGGTGCCGGTGCTGGGGAGAACAGCAGCTGCTGCGTTCAATTGTTTCCATTTAAACACAACACGGGTTTTTTTGAAATAATTAAATTGAAAAATAAAAGTGCCCGAGCCCGGCCCGGCCCGTGTCCGAGGTAATTATACGGTCGTCGGCCCGAAGCCCGGCCCTCGGGCCCTCGGGCCCTCGGGCTGTCGGGCCCCTCGGGCCTAGGGCTCCGGTGCAGGACTCTACCAGTGCCAGCAAGTGTCTGCTGACAGCCTTTAAATAGCATAATAAACCAGAGCGCCAAGGGCACTGTGAGTTACCGGCAAAGGATTGGATCATACGCTGTCTGTGGCTCTTAAGGGCCATGGGGATCTGCCAAAGTTGGAGAAATCTGATTATCTTTTCCGATTTTTATGGCTTGTTACGCTTGTGCTGTGTGGTTTAGAAATAAGCCCGATTGCCATATCATCCACAAAACAGATATACTAAAGACTAGTATGAGACTCACTTTATTCATATTTTTGATACATGTCATACCGAATAAATACAAACAGAAACAAGCATGAATAGATCTACCAATATAAAAAGTTACATGACACTTGGATGGGGGACCAGGAAACCACTTGCATGTTTGTTTTGGGCATTTGGAATTCAGGTGTGGCTAGTGCACTGCATATAGCTATGATTGTTCATGTGCATGATCAATGAACACACTCACATCCTGTATTATTGCCCATTGCAGCACATGGTATTTCAGTTGTTTTGGTGTATGTCTGTCCTGACACACCACATTGACAGGTTTGGGGACGTCCAAGTAGAGCTATACACTGTCTGGTACGTTGTATGGGGCACCATTGTTCTTACCAAGACACAAACTGATGACGTTCTAGGACCTACAGACAAACCAGCTTTCTTACACACAGACTGGAGGTCAGATGTCAGCAATACCCTCACCATTCACCAGGTGGCCGTGCTGTTGTGCTGAGAGCACAGCTGACACCTGGTGAAAGAACATCTGTCATCATGCAACACATTCTTCAGTGGCATTTCCAGCTGTCAACGAACATCTGTCATACAGGTAGGGCCCTCAAAGGGGTAAAACGCTGTCGCAATGTGGGCCTTTCACATGTCGCGACCATACAAGATTTCCCACTACTGAAGGAGAAAACACATAAACATGGTCATATTTTGGATCTGGTCATTTCATACAGGGTAGAAATTAGCGACATTAAAACAGTTCCACAAAATCCACTTCTTACTGACCATTCTTTAGTTACCTTTCAATTTTTCATTGATAATAGTGTATTACAAAAAGAGAAAACAATATTTAAACGTAGAATCACTGAAAACTCTGTATCCAGATTCAAGTCTATTGCTCAATCTTCTCTGGCTGATTTATCCGACATCTGCCTAGAGAATGGAGAGATAAATTTTGATCAATTCGTCAATAAGATAATGTCAATGTTGCGAACTGCTCTTGACATCGCTGCCCCGCTTAAACAGAAAGTTGTAAGAACTCATCGCTACTCACCTTGGTTTACTTCTGAAACACGCACCTTAAAACAAAGAGCACGTAAGTATGAGCGACTATGGCGGCGAACAAAATCTAATGACTCCCTTATTGCATGGAAAAATTCCCTCGCATTATATAGGCAAGCTATCGCTAAGGCGAAAAGGAATTATTATTCTAATTTGATTGAAGCAAATAAAAATAACCCAGTTTCTTTTCAACACGGTCGCCCATCTTACAAACAGTCATAGTTCACTCCACCCCTCCATTCCGGCCTCTCTATATAGTGAGAACTTTCTAATATTTTTTAATGACAAAATTAAGAATATCAGGGACAAAATTGATTTACATCGTAACAATATTGTTTGTAATAATACTGAAGCTCTATCCCCAATGCACCTTCTACATAGCTTTGCACCTGTATCCATGACTGAAGTTATTGATCTCATTTCCTCCGCTAAACCTTCAACATGTCTTCTTGACCCAATACCAACTAAATTGATGAAAGAAATATTACCATTTGCTGTTGATAAATTCAGGACTATTTTCAATACATCATTAAGAAAAGGTTTGGTACCTCTATCATTTAAGCCAATTCTTAAAAAACCTAAACTTGATTCTACTTGTCTTGATAACTATAGGCCCATTTCAAATCTGCCTTTCCTTTCAAAAATCTTAGAAAAAGTAATAGCTAAACAGCTTGGCTGCCATCTTCAGAATAACAGTATGTATTATGTAATTTTTGCAGAATATTAAAAGAAAGGAAGCAATGAGTTTTTTTTATTGTTTTTTATTAATAAATCATAAAAGTAATAACAATCACACAGTAATATAACATAAAAAAATAATGGACAATGAGCAGAATTAACATTGTCATTTAACAACCTTGTTCATACACCATCAGTCACATGGCACATCATAATCACAAAATAAACATGTATCCAAACTAATCAAAGACATATTTAAACACTGATGGAGTGTAATTAAATGTGTATACAAATTGCATCTTCTGTTTTATAATTGCAAAAATGTGATATTTGTCAATGTAAAGTTTTATTTTGTGTGTCAGGTTGGTAATTAGTCTGGTTGTTTTAAATTAGGAAGTTTTGTCAGGTTTTGTTTATGAAATGAAAGTGAATCTGATGGCGTGTGATGGAGGCATTTTTCTCAT